>JARHVA010000116.1:5110000-5305000 GCA_037957365.1 Torreya grandis | reverse complement strand
AAGTAGAGAAAAGAGTGCAGGGATAGAAATACTTACCTTAGGTGGAATCAATCTCACCTTGGCTCACATGGATCTTTGAAAGAGAATTGTGTAGGTCAAATACCTCAAATGGTTGGATGAAGAGATAGATATCCTCAATAAGTAAATCCCAATTACACATATTGATCTTTGATGATACCACAAGACAAGATCTCCAAGATAAGTTTTTAAACCACTAATTCTCCCAAATACTTCCTTAGGGTATAAATACAAGCAAAATCATATTGTATGAATGTGATATGAATGAAATACAACCCCTATATATATATATATATATATATATATATATATATATATATATATATATATATATATATATATATATATATATTTCCAACACCCCAAACCAAATCTAAACTCTAATCCAACTATATTGGTTAGGATAATACAATTTGAAGATGTTGGATAGAACAATATGGTATCAACCATACTAGTACAACACAAATGTCATTAAACATATATATATATATATATATATATATATATATATATATATATATATATATATATATATATATATATATATATATTTTTCCAACACCCCAAACCAAATCTAAACTCTAATCCAACTATATTGGTTAGGATAATACAATTTGAAGATGTTGGATAGAACAATATGGTATCAACCATACTAGTACAACACAAATGTCATTAAACATACTCAAAATTATATCAAGAAGGTTGATATAGTATAGGAAGGATAAAGGTACAAAATAGATAGAATCAACCAAGATGATAGCATAGGATATAAGGAAGCTAGTAAATCTAGATAGAAAGTAAACACAAGGGATAAATGGATAGAAACTTAGAGGAAATCAAGATAATAGTAGTGATGGTGTAATAGGATAGAATGAAAACATTTATCTCAAAGCACCAAAAGTCATTCCCATCCTATTATCGATACACCCTTTAAGGCATGTACTCAAGGAGATTAATGTGTTGACAAGTCACTACAAGACAAATCATCACTAAATTATAAAGTGAAAAATATTGTGTGTATACATGTGTCACACTTGAATTGTCATCATGTGTCATAATAGTGTAACATGGGATGGTGCCTTGGGAAATAAATATATCAACACTAAATATCATAATATAAAATAAATTTTGAAATAACTATTGATAAATATATAATTAAAAGTAACATATACAAACCTTGACTTACCTTTTTACTAAATAACTAGATGCAAATTCTAGTCTTGATTGTGTAGGGCATAGTGATTGCATTTGAGAAACCTTGGGGATACAAGGATAAAAATAGATAGAATCAATGCATGCATAGGTAGGATGGTTAGGAAATGGATACAATTAAAAAAAATAGAAATGTTTGGAAAAATTGGAACATTTAGAAATCCGAGATTTGTAAGTCTATGTTAGAACCAAAGCATCCAATGAGCAGATAAAAATAAAAGAAAATTGGTAAGCCAAAATTCTAAGGCTACGTAGGACCAAAAACCCAAAAATGCATATGAAGTAAGATAAGTAACAATTAAACTCAAACAAAGATGGAGGCATGAAAATTGAAAAATAGGAATAAACGACTAAGAAAAAGTGAAAAGAAAATGCAAGGTCCTTAACATAACTTGTTAGGGTGTGGAGCTAAAAGCTTCAACCTTTGCAAACTGAGGAATAATGGTTGCTGAGTTCTACAGGAACCGGCGTCGGCAGCATGACCGACATCGGCAGGATCCAGTGCAGAAGGCAACCGGCGACGGCAGGAAGTCGGCCGACGTCGGCAGAACCAGACCAGCAGGGACCGACGTCGGTCGCCTGTGTGTTCCCGAAGTGTTCGTTTCACGGACAGTTAGTTAAGTGAACTATGAGTTTGCATGTCAAGACCAGCCAGAGTCTTGGGCTGCGAGGACAATTGTCTAAATTAAGAGTCCTAGTTATTGTTTGAGTTAAGGATCTATTTATAGACCTATTGGCATGTATTGTTTAAGGCATGAGATAGAAAGGAAGAGTTCCTTCTAGTTGTAAGATCTATGAGTTGCAGGTTGTTGCAAGCTCATTGGTGATCTACATGTAAGCTTGGTCTTTGAATTGCAGGTTGCAGATTCATGACAGATCAGCTTGAAGTGCTATAGAGTGCTTGATGTACCGGCAGGGTTATTACTGACTGGTTGGTGAGGTGAACACCAATTCTGTGTGTGAGTTGGTTGTTGGGACCGTTTTTTGTGTAGGAGAGTGTGTGTGAGAAGAATTACTGTACACTTGAGGTGTGGCGAATCTCTGTAAGGTGAAAGAGTGTGGCGGCTCTTTGATGTATTCTTTTTTGTTAGTGTTAATACAAGATAGTGTATTGTCTCTCATATTCTGTGCTATTGGTGAATTCTAGTTACTTGTGTTTCTGGTTATTTCCGCATATTCTATTGCTTATATATTTGGTAATCATACTGTGCTCTATCTGAGGAGCAAGATCCTAACCAGTGGAGTCAGAGCATGTTTGTTGTTCCCTGATTCCCTGACAAGTGGTATCAGAGCAGGTTTGTTGTTCTCGATACCCCAACAAGTGGTATCAGAGCCTTGGTTGTAGGTTCTTGAGCTTGATACCAACAATTGGTATTAGAGCTTTTGGTTGGGATACTAACAGACTGGTGTAGATCTGGGTAGTGTGTTTTGATTACAGGTTACTCACAGGGTTTCTGTTTGAGTGGGAGTTGAGCAATGTCAGAAAGCAGTCAACTACGAATGGACAAGTTCAATGGCAAGAACTACCAATTATGGAGGATGCAGATTGAGGACTATCTGTATCAGAAAGATTTGTACTTACCGTTGGGTGGGGTTGCTAGCAAACCCTTTGACATGAAAGATGAAGAATGGGAGGTTCTTGATCGGAAGGCTCTGGGATCTGTTAGATTGAGTCTTGATTCAACTGTGATTTCCAGCTTATCACAGTGTAAGACAACGGTGGAGTTGATGAAATCTTTGGCAAATTTATATGAAAAACCCTCGGCTTCAAACAAGGTATTTCTTATGAAGCGTTTATTTAATTTGCAAATGTTGGAAGGTGGATCTATTCATAGCCATCTTAGTGATTTCCATGGTTTGGTAAACCAGTTAAGTTCAGTGAATATTGTATTTGATGATGAACTTAGAGCTCTCTTAATCTTGTGTTCATTACCTGAAAGTTGGGAAGGTTTGGTAATGGCAGTTTCTAATACTGTGTCTCCTTCAAAAGTCTTAAAAGTGGATGATGTTGTGAGTGTAATCTTGAATGAAGAGATACGCAGGAAAAGCACAGGTGAATTATCCGGAAATGCTTTGAGTGTTGAAGGAAGAGGAAGGCCAAGAGAGAAGACAGAGCGTGGGAGATCAAGGTCTAAGACAGGCAAGAGATCCAAGTCCAGGTATGGCAGAATAACCTGCTGGAAATGTGGAAAGCAAGGGCACTTAAAAAGAGATTGCAGATCGGGTGAAGATCATCATGAAGAACATGAAGAAGAAGCAGATGCTGCGGGTTACATTGCACAGGATGCTCTGGTATGTTCTTTGGATAAAGTAGAATCTTGGGTATTAGATTCTGGTGCCTCTTTTCATGCATCTCCACATAGAGAATTTTTTCATGAGTATGTCCAGGGAGACTTTGGAGAAATTTGTGTAGGGGATGGTAAGCCTTGTCAGGTTGTTGGCAAAGGCAAAGTGAAGCTGAAATTGCAGACAGGTGACACATGGGTGTTAAAGGAGGTCATGCATGTCCTAGTTCTGAAGCGGAATCTGATTTCAGTTAGAAGCTTGGGTGAAGAGGGTTGCACAGTAACTCTCACAGCGGACTCTTGGAAGGTTACCAAGGGTACACTTGTTATAGCTAGAGGTAAGAAAGTAGGTACGCTTTATCTATCTACTTGTTTTACTGATTCTCTTTCTGGGTTATCTACTTCAGCTGTAGATTCAGAGATGTGGCTTGATAGGCTTGGTCACATAGATAAGAAGGAGATGCTGGTTCTTGAGTCAAAGAATATGCTTTCGGATTTGGAAGGCATGGATCGTGGTTCCTGTATGCAGAAGAAGAAAGTAAGGTTTCTTGAGGAATCCGATGTTAGTGACAAGAACGGGAAAGCCTTGGTTTTCAAGGAGAAAGTGACGGACAGAGTTTAGCATAAGGTGCAGAGGAATTCTGAGCAGAGCAAAGGTGATTTGGACAAGGTTTTGATCCAAAAAGAGCTCGCGGGAAAAAGTCAGGTCTCACAAGAAAAACACAGAGACCGACGTCGGCAGGAAAACCGGCGTCGGCGTCCATACAGGGACCGACGTCGGCTATGTGCAGCCCGACGTCGGTGACTCGGGGCAGACAGAGACCGGCGTCGGCCAGGGGAAAACGACGTCGGCAGAAAGGCAGTCGCAGGGAACCGACATCGGTCGGCTGTAGACTGAGACGTGACCGGCATCGGTTACTGAGACGAATTTTGGGTGGACAGCTAGTTGTCATGGAGTCTCAAGCGCCCATTTGGAGGACTGAAGGTGTAAGTAAGTTCTTAAATTCGTCATTTCCCTTCTTTACACTACTTGTTGCTCACTTATGGCATAGGACCAGAAAGTTGTTGAAGAAGCAGAACAGGTAGATCCAGGAAACAGTGGGAGCTAGGCATGGATGAGGATGTGATTCCTTGGAGGAGAACCAAACAGGTGTTTTGGGTAGTGTTGCCAGCTGGAAGTAAGCACTGAGAGACGAATGGATGTTGAGGATGAAGAAGAGTGGAAATGGATACGTGAGATGGAAGATCAGGGTACATGATCTTGTTTTAGCTGCAGAGCAATGGAGGTTTGATCATTGTGTTTCTCTTTACCAGGTTGGATAGTATTAGCTACACTATTCTATTTTTTGTATGATGTGCTTGTTGCAGGGTTACATATACAGGTATTTCTGAACTAAAGGTAAAGCTAGTTCAGGTGTTTGTCATGGAGAATCTGGGAGTAGCAAGATTCTTTGGCATGAGTGTGTTCTAGAGACATGGAGGTCTTGTTGACTTTGTTTCAGGATGATTGTGTGAAGCCGGTTAACACGCCGATGGTAAGACAGTTCATAGAACAGGGGTCTTGATTCACATAGTGAGGTTGAGTGCATGGTATGTACTAAACCTGAGTTTTCCCAAGCAGTGGGAGTTGTCACAAGTTTGGAGTCAATCCGGGAGAGTAATACTGAAGGGCAGTTCAGCTGGACCAGGAGCAGGTGCACATGCTATGCAGGGTCAAGTTCTTTTTCTACATGGTTGTAGATACGGATGTGGCAGGTAATTTTGGATGACAGATTTTGCATCACGGATTTTGTGGTGGTTGGTCTTCAAGAGTGATCTTGAGGAGGGATACAAAGCCAAGGAAACAAACTAGACGGTGTACAGGTACAGGTACAGGTTGCAGCTGTTTATCTCCAAGTGGGAGATTGTTAGGGTGTGGAGCTAAAAGCTTCAACCTTTGCAAACTGAGGAATAATGGTTGCTGAGTTCTACAGGAACCGGCGTCGGCAGCATGACCGACATCGGCAGGATCCAGTGCAGAAGGCAACCGGCGACGGCAGGAAGTCGGCCGACGTCGGCAGAACCAGACCAGCAGGGACCGACGTCGGTCGCCTGTGTGTTCCCGAAGTGTTCGTTTCACGGACAGTTAGTTAAGTGAACTATGAGTTTGCATGTCAAGACCAGCCAGAGTCTTGGGCTGCGAGGACAATTGTCTAAATTAAGAGTCCTAGTTATTGTTTGAGTTAAGGATCTATTTATAGACCTATTGGCATGTATTGTTTAAGGCATGAGATAGAAAGGAAGAGTTCCTTCTAGTTGTAAGATCTATGAGTTGCAGGTTGTTGCAAGCTCATTGGTGATCTACATGTAAGCTTGGTCTTTGAATTTCAGGTTGCAGATTCATGACAGATCAGCTTGAAGTGCTATAGAGTGCTTGATGTACCGGCAGGGTTATTACTGACTGGTTGGTGAGGTGAACACCAATTCTGTGTGTGAGTTGGTTGTTGGGACCGTTTTTTGTGTAGGAGAGTGTGTGTGAGAAGAATTACTGTACACTTGAGGTGTGGCGAATCTCTGTAAGGTGAAAGAGTGTGGCGGCTCTTTGATGTATTCTTTTCTGTTAGTGTTAATACAAGATAGTGTATTGTCTCTCATATTCTGTGCTATTGGTGAATTCTAGTTACTTGTGTTTCTGGTTATTTCCGCATATTCTATTGCTTATATATTTGGTAATCATACTGTGCTCTATCTGAGGAGCAAGATCCTAACCAGTGGAGTCAGAGCATGTTTGTTGTTCCCTGATTCCCTGACAAGTGGTATCAGAGCAGGTTTGTTGTTCTCGATACCCCAACATAACTAAGATAAATCATAAAAGTATAAGGTAATGACCAAGATTACATCTCACAATAACCCAAAGATGCAACTTATAATCTACAAATGGAAAATATAAAACTTCCATATTGCTACCATGTCTGAAAGAGATGGAGAATAAGAGGTGAATAAGGTTAGAAAGATTTAAAAACAACTCTTCCTATCAATTGGGCAAATGTAATGAAGGAAAATAGGGCATCACAAAGGTGAAATCATGGTATTTATTAGAAATAAGGCACTTAGATCATGATAGAAAGACTAAGAATTTTGAACATCGATGGCCCTAAAGAACCCTACCTAGAAAACATAAACTTAGGCTAACTAGTGAAACATAAAAATCATCCCATGAAGGCTAGAATTAATGAAAATTAAAAATATCCCACAATCCTAGAATGTGTTCCCAACTCCTCAGGACCCCTTAAAAATTCATCAACCTCTTACCCCAATATACTAGCCTACCGAACCCTAATGTACCTTAGATATATCATGAGGCCAAATGTGGAGTTTGATCTTTAATTAGAATAAGAGACATGCCAAAAATATCATGTCTTTTGGTGTGATCTAAGTTTTAGGATTTGATTTACATTTTAACATTTATTTTTCTTATGATATATATTTTAACTATTTTTTATTTTTTTATTTTCCTCCATACATATTTGGCAAAACCAAACATGTGTGCTAAATATGAATATCATAAGAGAACTCACACTTGGTGTCTAGAGAGGAGAACCTAAATACCATGGTTCCTAAATAATCATAGACTTATACCCTATAAAAGAGTGTAACCTTGAAAAAAATTTGTGTGAGCCTTAAAAAAAATGAAAATTTAGGAATGATGTAAGTGATCATAGAATTATTGGGTTACCCTAATTGAAAGAAATGTGTAAGGTTAGATGGTACAATGATAGGTAAGTATAAGACATTATCATAAGAAAATGTGAATTGTAAATGAGGACACAGAGATAGACTGATTATAGTTTTACCATAAGAGAATATGTCTAATTCTAAGTGAGGAAAAACACTAGTTTTGACCATTTCCTTATTTTTATAAGAATCCACCAAGCTAAGGTATGGAGAAAAATGAATATATGTAGCAGAATGATTATTGTTTGAGAGGATGGCCTAGTTTATTCCCCTGGTCTTATCATGAAACTTAAAAACTAAAAAATATGAGAGGCATAAGTAAAGGTATGAAAATAAAGACCTAAAGGGTGAATATAATGATATAGGAAACCAAATAATTATAAAGGAAATAATGGTTGATTAGAGATAAATAAGAAAAGATGGGTGTTTTTAAGGAAGGTCTGGTTGTATTACTTAGGTGTTACAATACAACTCAAAAAATGTAAAATCAAGAGGTATAGAAAGGACAAATGACCTAAGAACCAAATTCAGGTACTAAGGCTAGTGTGAAAGGATACCCATACATGTTAAAGGATGTAATACTAAGTTTTAAAGAGATTCATTATAGGACTTGCAAGAAATGTTAACTCAAATAAATACATAAACTAATTATAAGCATGCAATTAATATGTATAGGAAATGAAAAAGTAAAAAAAATGAAACTAAGGAGAACATCGATTTAAGTGAAATATTTATTAAAAAACTAACCATTGGTCAATTATTTGAAAATAAATTCTTAATTTTTTTGAATTCTATAAGTGATAGATCTAAGGATTTATTTAACTAAGTAATGACCCCACCACTTTTGGGCATAAAGTCCCTTTTTGTCATGGGTGTAATCCAATTTTAATACTAGGTATCTGACATCAAAACCATGGACTTTGAATGTCTTGTTATATTGTTTAGCTATGCAATTTTTGTATTTATGGTTATGTTGTAAATCACTCATGAAATGTTCATCAAGTAGGTCTAAAGTGTGATAGTAGGATTCATGAAGCATTGCATTGGGAATAATACCATGAATAGAGATTCAAAAGGAGGGTAACTCTAATTCTAGTGGTAAGATGAATTATGAGGCATAAAATAATGAGAAGGGATTTTCCTTGATGAAAGTAAAAATACTAGTATGATAAGCCCAAAGTGCAAGATAAATATTGAAATGCCAATATAAAAAAGAATACTTAATAGTCTTTTACAATACTTTATTAAGAATTTTTTTGGTTGCTTCTGCTTGGCCATTACACTTTGGGTGATAAGGTGTGGGAAATTTGTTCATAATTTTGCACATAATTGCTTTATGTATTTGTTTTTGAAATTCCAACCATTGTAAAAAATGATGGTGTGATAATGACATGATTTTATTAAGAATGAATTTTGATATAATTACGTTAGTAACTATTGTCATTCAAAATGTGTACCTGTGGATAGTCCCCTATACATGAGGATTTGTTAATGGGCATGAAGTGTGAGTGATTGGTGCAAAACATGCAAGTATTTGGCATGGGGAATGAAAGTATTCAATTAACCTACATGTGTAGAACATCTGATGTCTCATCACAATTATGGGAACATCCCAAAGGTGTGGGACCCTTGCATTCCTTCAAATAAACCTTTGGAGTAAGCTAGATTCCTTCTAATCTAAGTGCACCTAGTTTAAGACCAATGTGTAGACCTAAAAATAGCAGAAAAAAAACTTATTGATATTTCTAAACCTAAATATTTTGAGGGAAAAGGAAGAGAGAAGGTAAGTAATTTTTTGAAAGGGAAATGTGTTTATTTACCAAGATTAAAGTGAGCACCTCACCCAATTATCATACAATAAAATTAAGGGAATAAATATGCAACCTTATAATCAGGTATTCACCACATAATTATTTCACATGAAGTTAATGGAACACAATGCAATATTGAGAGGGATGACAAATGGTCCATAATTAACACCTATATACACAATTGTATTTATATAGAGTATGACCTATAGAGGATCTTGATTCCATATAAAGGTGTGAAGGGAGGATAATAATGATAAGGTTAGATATCCATAGACAAGGGTAGACAACCTTAAAAGCACACAAAACATAGAGTATGAAAGAAAGATAGTATAATTTACATTAATTGTAAGGCCTGAGCTAATGTTATACTAAGGAGAGCATTGCACATACAATAAAAATTCATAATTTTATAGGGTTAAACAAGCTCTTATGTAATAAATTTTCCACTTGGGGTGGTAGATAGATGATCTGGAGTTCAGTCTGGAAAAAGTTTCCAATTTGCAATGAAAATGATTTCACAGCATAGATCTCGTCGAGAGCTTTTCGATGCTTTTCATGGTTTGCAAAACGGACACTGTATACAAAAGTTATAAGCCGCTAAAGTTCTGATGCGACAGGTAAAAATGTGGTGTCACAAGTGGTGTGGCAATGTGGACATGCCAAGTGGACCAATCAGGTGGTGACACATGGTAGTCAATGGGAGTCCGTAGAAACTTCTGGATTTTATATTGCAATGTATTTGAAATTGCATTTAATTTGCAAAGTCCATAGAAACCCCACCAATGAAGGATAAATTGTTTTTAAAACTTTGTAATTATTCCTTGGTAATATTTTAAAATACCATTTTCCCTAGCCACATGGGAGAAACCAACTTGCCACGTCACATGCCGTGAGAAATGCCATGTCCCGAAATATATACTAGTTTGGAGAATGTGAGAAGAGGACATGAAGTTAGCATATATGATAAGTTAGTATATGAATCAACGAACCAATGCTATGTAAGGTGCCTTGAGCCCACCAAAAGGGGCGTTGGCATTGGTAAAGAGGCCGCCATTCTTTTTAAAATCTTGAAACTCGTTCCCATTTACTAATATGGGACTAATAGATAGCCCAAGCACCCAAAAAGGAAGGGATAAGACTTGAACTTGTGACCCACCTTGTAAAAAGAATATGTCTTGACCGACCAAGCTATGAACTTCCAATTGTTTTAAAAGGAGAGAACTTGTATTTAAAGGTAAGCTTTTGGCCGATTGTGATGGAAAAATATAGACCAATTTGCTGTAATTGATGAATTTGGAGCCCTTAGAGGCTGAACCAGAGCTCAGATTAAACTATAAACTTGTTTAGAATTCCAATACGCTCTATGTAGTATATTCATTTGCCCATTTTGGAGAATTGGTGATGTTATGTTGAGCTATATAAGTTGCCAATTTTGATTTGGAGAAGCCTCTGCGTGTGATTCAGGAAGGTGAAGGATGTGTTGAGTCAACCAAGGTCTTTCAAAGGTCTAAAACACTATTTTTGTAGAGAGATATGATCTTTTATTGTTTGTAAGTATTATTTTGGCTTACAAATTTAGCAACAATTAATAGATCAGTTAAATAAGAACTTGAGGACGTAGGAATTCTGAACCCCGTAAATAATTTATGTGTTTTGATCTTTGGATTCATTTTTGCATTTTAATTTCAGTTAATTTGTAGATTATAAATTTAGATTTTAAATCAAAATGCAAAATTTAATCATTTGATCATTTATGGAAAATTGGATAAAATCAATAATTTGGAAAATATGATGATTTCAATGGATAACTGAAGTGATCTTTTCAATTCACTTTATTTCAGTTTTGAAACATGATACTTGGATCAGATTTTAATAAAATTTAAATATGCCAACATTATTAAGTTGAGAATTTTTCGCTTCCAATTTAGTTTAATTTATGGGAATTGAGAATTTAAAAGATCCATTTAAATGTTTTAAAAAGTAGTGAAGTTCTTACTGGTGTTTATGGATCAAATTTTGGTATCAGAGCAGTTAGAATGCAGGGTTTGCTTCGAGTTGTGTGTTGACAGTTGATTCTAGAATAGTTGGATTATTGGTTTGCAGATTGATTATATTGTAGTGTACAGTGTGGAATCAAGTGTTTGTAGGAAACCATGGGCAAGTTGTCACAAATTGAGGCCATCAAAGATGAAAATGCACTCTTGAGATGCCAGAAATTTGTACTTGAATTGCAAGTGGAAAAGTTAAAATCAGAGCTCAAATCCAAGGATGAGCTCTTGATTAGATTGAAATGTGGTGAGTTTGAAAAGGTAAAGCCTTGTACTTTAGATGTAGAAACTATGACAGAGTGCACTGTAAGTTTTTCACCATAGGAATCTTCATCTTCTTCTACCATTTCAAATTTAGATTCTAGTAATATTGTTTTTGGTGATTTCGAAAGATACACTAAGGGTGTAAGATCTAAATTGTTGTTTAAAATGGGTTATAATGGAGGAGGACTTGGTAGAGATAGCCAATGTATAATTAACCCAATTCAAGTTGAGCATAGACCTCTTCATGCAAGTTTGGGTTATGCTAGTGTGCAGGTGGATGATGGAGAAGTTTATTCCATGGCTAAAGGAAGATGAGCTTCCAATAGTGAAGGTTCTAGGCCACTAGTTCAAAAGTGTAAAGTTAAAAGAGGTATTGAGATTCCACCTCCTGATTCTTACACTAAATCTTCTAATCCAATTGATACTTTTAAGAAGTTTGGATATAATGTACAGAAGATAATGCAATCATTTACATGCACTTTTTGTGGGATGAATAACCATAGTGCTAAGACTTGTTGGAAATGAAAAGCTTTGTTTAAGCAGATTGCATGTTTGAAAGACCATTCTCATGTTAAGTTGGGAATTGGCAAAAAGGGATCCTCACCTAAAAAGGATGTTTGCACTCATTGTAAAGTCAGTGGACATAGGATTGATAAATGTTTTAAGCTTCATTCATCTTCACATTCAAGTAATGTTAAAACTAAGATGATTTACAAACCTCTCACTAAGGTTAACGAAGCTAATTCAATCCATAATGTAGTTGAAAATACAACCCAGGATAAGGTAAAACCTACAAGTGAAAATCCATTTAAAAGGTTAAGTCAACAATGTTTTCAATTACATATGGCAAAGCCCAAATTGATAAAATATGCAATTGATAATGAATCCATAGAGACAATCAATCTCACTAGGAATAAAGAATTGGTTAAGTGGATTATCACTACATTCTTTTTGTAAAGCATGGTTAATAATTCATTTAAGGGAATGAACAAGCTTTGATAGATGTAGATTAGAGTTGGTGGGAACACTTCAAGACAGGTTTACCATATGAAGTTTTTTAATTCTCACTTTTTGATAATTCTAAGTTTTTGATCTCCAGAATATATTGTATGGGTAGTCTAATAATGGATAAGACATTAACTCATTTGAAACAGTTGGGGATATAGCAGAGTGATGTTGTGAGTTGTTTCCTTACAACACTTTCTCATATTTAACTGCTATTTTTAGAATGTATCTATTTTTGGCACATGGATGTATAGATGCATTGTAAGACCCTATGGGCATGTTTGAGATGTTAGGAAATATACACTTTGTGTTGTTTGCATTTGGTTAGCATATAAGTCCCATACTAGGGCATTGTCTTGCAACATGTCCACAACATTTTTTGTATGTTGTCGACATTAACAAACTTGTTTTGCAATTACATTAGGAATTATTTCAGTTCACCACTTTACAGGATGTGACATGGGTAGGCAGTTTGATATGTTGTAATCACTTTGGCAGTTGTAGATTCACTTACTCATGCATTTTGGATTAGGCATTTTTTTAGTTTGATTGTGAATCAATTTAATGCAATTGTTTATATCTCTTGCTATGATTAGATTCTATTTTCATGGATACAGTAGACTAGTTATCAATTTTCAAGAGATCATAGACTTTTGGAGACCAAAAGCCTCTTTTGTAGGAGGTGTGATCTGGAGTTCATTTTAGAAAAAGATTTCAACTTGTAATGAAAATGATTTCACAGTGTAGAGCTCGTTGAGAGCTTTCCAACACTTTTCATAGTTTGTAAAATGAACACTATATGCAAAAGTTATAGGCCGCTGAAGTTCTGATGCGACAGGAAAAAATGTGGTGTCACAAGATGACATGGCAATGTAGACACACCAAGTGGACCAATCAGGTGGTGACACATGGTAGTCAATGGGAGTCTGTAGAAACATCTAGATTTTATATTGAAATGTATTTGAAATTACATTTAATTTGTAAAGTCTGTAGAAACCCCACCAATGAGGGATAAATTGTTTTCAAAACTTTGTAATTATTCCTTGGTAATATTTTAAAATACCATTTTCCCCAGCCACATGGGAGAAACCAACTTGCCACATCACATGTCATGAGAAATGCCACGTCTAAGAATATATGCTAGTTTGGAAAATGTGAGAAGAGGACATGAAGTTAGAGTATATGCAAAGTTAGTATATGAATAAACAAATCAATGCTATGTAAGGCACCTTGAGCCCACCAAAAGGGGTGTTGGCATTGGTAAAGAGGCCACCATTCTTTTTAAAATCTTGAAACCCATTCCCATTTACTAATGTGGGACTAATAGAAAGCCCAAGCACCTAAAAAGGAAGGGATAAGACTTGAACTTGTGACCCACCTTGTAAAAGAATAGGTCTTAACCGGCCAAGCTACGGACTTCCAAATGTTTTAAAAGGAGCGAACTTGTATTTAAAGGTAAGCTTTTGGTCGACTATGATGGAAAAATATAGACCAATTTGTTGTAATTGATGAATTGGGAGCCCTTAGAGGCCGAACCAGAGCTCGGAGTAAACTACAAACTTGTTTAGAATTCTAATACGCTTTGTGTAGTATATTCATTTTCCCATTTTGGAGAATTAGTGATTCCATTTTGAGCTATATAAGTTGCCAATTTTGATTTGGAGAAGCCTCTGCGTGTGATTCAGGAAGGTGAAGGACGTGCTGAGTCAGCCAAGGTCTTTCAAAGGTCTGAAACACTATTTTTTCAAAGAGATATGATATTTTGTTGTTTGTAAGTATTATTTTGGCTTAAAATTTTAGCAACAATTAATGGATTGGTTCAATAAGAACCCAAGGACATAGGAATTCTGAACCCCGTAAATAATTTCTATGTTTTGATCTTTGTATTCATTTTTGCATTTTAATTTTAGTTAATTTGCAGATTATAAATTAGAATGCAAAATTTAATCATTTGATCATTTATGGGAAATTGGATAAAATCAAAAATTTGGAAAATCTGATGGTTTCAATGGATAACTGAAGTGATCTTTTTAATTCAATTTATTTCAGTTTTGAAACATGATACTTGGATCATATTTTAATCAGATTTAAATATGTCAATGTTATTAAGTTGAGAATTTTCTGCTTCTAATTCAGTTTAATTAATTGGAATTGAGAATTTAAAAGATCCATTTAAATGTTTTAAAAAGTAGTGAAGTTCCTATTGGTGTTTACGAATCAATAGAAAATTTAGATTGAAGTTTTGTTGGGGCTCTAGGTCAATCAAGAAGACTAACTCGTCATGCAAAAGTCAATAAGATCCATGTTTCTTAAATTATGTCTAACAATTTTAATCTAGAAGTGGTTTAAATGGTTATCATGGATCCACATGTATGTATAGGAATGAAGGATGCTTTGGATATCAAGGAGGTGGGTTACAATGATTTTCCATCTAACAACTAATTTTGTCTTTAACTTATTCTGACATAGCTTCATTCAACACCCAACTTCCTGAAACTAATTCTTGTATTCGACTGCCACCTATCAATCCATCTGGGCTTACTTGTTGATGAAAAAGTTTCACAAGTCCTTCTATATTCTACCATGTCATCATTTATGTGTAGCTAAAATATTCTCCTTGCACCCTTAGGAATTATTTATGCACTATATAGTATGTTCTCAAGACCTTGATGGGTTATACACAAGTGATACACTTGCGCACAAAACACTTGCATGAGAAGAGGGCATTAGCCTTTCTTTGACCTTTATAGCCTAAATGATCTCTAAACTCTTGAATTCATGTATTTAAGTGTACACTCACTTTGTACCTCAACCTACACACACTTTAATGCTTAGTTTCATTTTATAGGAAGAGTGCACATTGAATTCTATGTAGTAGGAAGAGTGTTGAAGGTTAATATCGTAGTGATGCGGGGAAACTAAGATCTTATGAAGGAGGTGCAAGGAATAATTATTTTAAAAGTATAAGATTGTTATTAACTATGCACTTAGTCCTTTTTGGTGGTCTCATGAGTCTACATCTTATGTTTAGTAACTTTTACTAATTTAGGTAGAGGAAGGTACACAAAGTGTAGATGATGAGATTGTAGATGTTGAATACTATGATCGAGCTTGGGCCTTTAACATTTTGGCTCGAGGGAAATTTTGAGAAAAAGAGCATGTAAAAGAAATGAATATTTTAGGTACACTCCATGTACTTCCCTCTTATCAATTCCTAAAGTTTGGGAACCTTATGCACATAGTTTGTGTACATGCCTTTAGTTTTGCAACTTTGTCTTTATTACTCCACATGACTTGTGCCATGAATATTTACTCTCTATAATTTTTGAACTCTAACTGAAGATTTAAGTCTTGAACTTCTAAACTCAAGTGATGCCCCTCCATTTTTACCAAAAATGGTCAACATTCTAGCGACCTATGCATAATTCTTTCTTGTTAAGAGGGAACCTAGTAGCATTTGAAGTGATCTATTAGGCATGGAGTCATATAAGCATCCAACACTTCTCATATCCTTGGGGTGTAATCTAGTTACAACCTGCTTGGCCCATCCTTGAATAAGTAAACTAAGCTTCACCTTCCATATAGGACAAATATATGAACAACTACATTGAATGATAATTAGAGGAAAGAAAACCTAAACTAAGCACAACACTATGCAAAAGTGATTTAAGGAAATAAAACTAATCTAAAAAACATGCACGTGTAGTGCTTAGGTAAATTAAAACATTTAATCTACTAATTTACAAAACATACAAGATTAAAGGAGATAGTTTTTGAGATGAATCCTATTGATTGGAATGAGCAACTCTTCTCCATTTAACTTTGTGAACTAGAATGTATTGGCTTGATTGAAACTAACTATGGTATATGGGTTGATCCATATATCATCAAACTTAATATGTTTCCCATATTTTTCTCTACCTACATCCCATTTGAGCACTAAATCCCCCTCTTGGAAACTTCTATCAGTATATTTTCTATTGAATGCCTTCTCTATCTATGCCTGCTAAAGCTTTGTAGTGGGCATGGCTTGTGCCCTGATCTCTTCAAGTTCAATTAGTTCATCCAATCTTATTCTGAGGGGATAAATCTTGATAAATTCCAACTATGGGCTAGTTCTAATGAAGATAACTCAAGAGATGTAGGTAATCTTGCTTCCTTCCCATAGACCAACATGAAGGGCGAATTTCCTAGCACCCTTTTTGGCATTATTTGATCTATCTAAAGATCTATCTTGAGCTTGGTGTGCCAAGATCACTAATTATCCTTCATGGTCTACTTGATGATGTGAATCAAGTTTTTTATTTATAAACTCAACTAGACCTAAATTACCTTTGGGGTAATAGTTTTATAAGGTGTTTAGATAGATGTTGTGATTGACTGCTCATTCATTGATTTTGGATCTGATCAAAGCCATTGTGTTGTTAGAGATAATGGTGGATGAAACACAAAATCTTATTATAATGATCTCATAGAAGTCTATAATAGATGCATCATTATCTTCTTTGAGCACTACCACCTTCATCCACCTTGTAAAGTAATCCATGGCCATGAGATTTTTTTTATGTTTTGTGCTCAATAGTGGATTTATCATACCAATGAAGTCTAGGCCACACTGCACAAAGGATTGATCAACTTGTATTGGGCATAGGGGTATGGTTGCTAATTTTTTCATGCCTAAAAATAAGGTGCACTTCTTATAGCTTTTCACCAATACATGCACATCCTTGAATAGAGTTGGCCAATAATAGACAACTCATATGATTGTCATAGTAGTGGTCTTGGGTGAATAATGGCCCATTGTGAAACTCCTTAATAATCCTTTTCACCTAATCATACTCTAGGCACATTAAGAGAACTCCATCAATATATATTTTGAAAATCACACCATCAACAAGTAAATAAGTAATATATTGTAACCTAAAATATCTATGATGGGATTTATTCAAGCTAAAAGGGTATGTGTTACTCTAAAAGAAGGCCCTTATGTTCTTAGTCTAAATTATTGAAGGACCTTGATCTTCTGGTTGGTCTTTGCATAATGTAAAAACTATGTAGTCTTCATTTTTCACATTTTTTACCAGCTTCTTGCATATCCCTTTTCTTTGTGCTATTTTGGTGACTTGGATATATACATCATACTCCATTACCTTTGTGATCCAACTAAATCTCTTCTAATTAATGTCCTTGCTAAGTAAAAGCTATTTTACTCCTATGTGCATGACCATGAGATGGATCCTATTGTTGGAGAGGATGTGTCTACACTTATTAAGTGCTCTTATTATTATGAGGGCATGTTTCTCCAAAAACATATAGTGAAGCTCATAATATTTGAGTACTTGGTTTCTCCATATGATCCTTATTCTACTACAAAATAATGGTTGAGATGCCTTTAGCTCTACCAAATTCATAAAGGATGAAATATTTACCATAATCTAGGTTGATCAAGATGGAAGCTTGTGCGATAGAGCACTTGATGGCCTCAAAATTGATTTTGCCTTCTAGGGTCTAGCTGAATGTAACACCTTTCTTGAGCATTATTTTGAAGGGCTTGGCTAGAGTAACAAAGTTTGGCACAAACCTCTTGAAAAAATTTATTCTTCCCAAGAAGCTCTGAAGAATATTTTTATGACTTGGGAGAGGGAGGGATAAGATAGACTTGACTCATTCTAGATAAATTATAAGTCCATATTTAGAGATAACATGCTTGAGAAAATTTCCTTCATATATATTAAACATGCACCTTTTTGGGTTTAGAGAGATCCCAAACTCTTAGCACCTTTCAAAGAATTACTTTATATGACTTAGGTGATATTCTATGCACTTAAAAAAAATAGTTATATCATTAAGATAGACCAAGATAATTTTGTTTATAAGTCCCTTGAATGCCATATCCATGGTTATTTGGAAGGTCACTCCTACATTTGTCAATTCAAAAAGCATCCTTCAATATGTAAAGGTGCCCTAATTAGTAGTAAACACAATCTTAAAGTGATTGATTTCCTGGAGAAGTATCTATTTATAGCCTAAATAACTATCCAATAATGAGAATCTCTCCACACCTACAACTGTTTGTAAGATTTGATCCATAGTGAGAAGGGGTAGTGATCCTTGAAGGATGTGTTATTCAAATACTTGAAGTCTATGCGTAATCATATTTATACACTCTTTTTACACATGGGTATTAGGTTTTCCACCCATTAAGAGTGTTTTATTAGAAATATTATGCTGGCTTTGATGTGTTTTGAGAGTCCTTCCTCATTAAATGCTTGAGTTTATGATTGATTGGCCTTTGCTTCTACCTGCATGGATTTGTGTTTGGATGGAATTTCATGGTATGTTAAGTTAATCCTAGATCCAAACCCTTAAGGTCTTTATAGCTCCATGCGAAGATATCATCATACCTCTTGCTAAGTTCAATGAGTCTTATGATTTCAGATGGGTAAAATATTTTAGTTGCCTTCAATACCTTGCCATTGAAGATGGTAACCTATGCAAAGATATCCTCCTTGACCATCATGTTTTAATTCTTAACTTTGAACTAGTCATCTAAATTGAAGATGTTTTCTAATGTGACAAATATCTTAGGTAGTTTATTTCTCTTCAGTTACATGATCTGATCCTCATATTGGGTCTGAATTAGTGCTTGGTTCATGGTTCTAAATTCCACTTCATCCTACAATAATTTTACAATATGTTCATTTCTCTTAAATACCTACCATTTATTTACATTATCCAAGTCCACAAGTTTGACCATGAGCTTTACAAGCTATTTGAACTCTTTCTTTACATCACATAGAATGTCATACTATGTACCTATGGTTCTGAGTCTATCAACACCATTGTTTTGTGCCCTTAGTATGGAATAAATATTGAAGGCATCAAAACCTTTGATCATATCTCATACTCTTTACTTGTAAGCTTTTATCAAGTTATTCTTGGACATATTATATGCCCGAACCTAGTTCACAACTAGTTCACTATCTCTAAATGCTTGTATTGATTTGATCCCCTTTTTATACACCAATTAGAGACCCTAAATTAGTGCCTTATACTTGATAACATTATTTTTGAAATTAAACTACAACCTAAATGAATGAAAATATATCTCCTTTTGAGTGAATACTAACACAACACCAACTATATCACTAATTTTAATGTAAGATCCATCAAAATATAATTTTAATGTGCCTTGAGGATACTCCTATGACTTCACAAGATTTGGAAATATAAGGTTATCTTATAGAATGTAGTAGGTCCCTAGTCCCATCTCTTCTATGTTATCATACGGGTCACACTCATAATGCTCATACACCCATTCATAAAATAAGTCATCTGGGACCTCTTCAAGGGGTGTGGTAGCCTCATGGAGGACTGAATTATCCTCTATATCAAACATTATGTAGTTATTTTAAACTAGGCTAGGAGAGTATGGCTCTACATGAATTATGAATATAGGTTCAGCCTTGATGTTTAGTTTGGTCTTGTATCTAGTATGGAGTAGTAAGTGTGATCAATTTGATGATATTTATCTATCCATCTTGGTCATGAAATCCCAAGAAAGGCATATAACAAAGCAGGGGGAAGGTCAATGACTATGATGTCCTGCATAATAGAAAGGCTTGTGTATGCATGCAAAGTGAGGTTTAGGTCCTTGATGATCCCCATAATGTTAACTATCATGCCATATAATTAGATGATGCCTTTATAAATAAGAGAATATATTATACCCAATGTGTCTATTATCCTCTTTTGCATCACCAAGATACTCACACCTAAGTCTATCATTCAATTATGTACTAGATGCTTATCGATGATCAAAGAAATGTAGAATGAAGGTGGCTTGCTACTTCTATGCACTCTTCATCCTTTGGTTGGAATAAGTTGGTAAGGATAACATTCATATTATGCAATAACTTGTGCATTTATAAATTCTTAAATCATCCTATAGTAAATTCCTTTGAGAACAAATAACAAGCACACCCCATTTTGTTACATTTAGGCTTGTCTTCTTTATTTACTTGACTATGTTAAAGGGGATCTAGGGTCCATTTGTCTATGATTTTAGAGTAGTATCTCTTCTCTCACATAAGAACTAGTATTAGGATAAATCTCTCTCTCTACATGACCTAATTCATGTACACCATAGGTTGCACAAGTTTTTTGACTTTGGGTATTTATGTACTGGACCTGGAGCACAAAAGTTGAAGGCACTAAAGTAGATGCTATATCCATCATTATTCCCTTGCTAATATTTGTGTTAAAATATAATTACTTGATTCTTGAATTCAACATCTCACTTTGATTTACATAAGAAAAATTTCCTTTCTGCCAGTTTACAATAGTGGATTCATTTTTTTTCATGTGCTTACATTAGAGTTTCATCCCTTAGAGGGACTATGATATTCGATTGTACTTAAGAATATGACACCTTTCTTACCATGAGTTCCTGATTCAAGGATCCATTATCATAGGTGGCCTAATTATGTGGCTAATTACACATAATACACCATTTATAGTCTTGTGCCATGTTATTCTACATGGGTAGGAGGGCTCTTCAAGTGTTGATAACATGGAAATTTTGTACATAGGGCAGTCTATTATACAGAAGTTGGTTCTGAATCTTTATGCCACCTTGATAAGGAGCCCTATTTTATTAATATGATTGGTTTAAAGGTTGATAAGGCTTAAGATATTTTGTTTGCTTTCTTTTGAGCACCACTAGCTCATTTCCAAATCTCTATAATAATGATTTGACTTCATTTGTCTCACTCAAAGGTTTAGCTGATGAAGTAGGAGAGCAAGTTATAATAGGGATGGGTGTTAAGTTCAAAATAAAATGTGATGTAGGTTAAATTATTGATGAGGGCTCTGTAAATAAGGGCATAAGGGATCTGGGCATAATCTTTCCATCTTAAATCAAATAATTCTATGCACGTACAATAACCTCATATACATCAAGAAACATAATTCCTCCCATGGGTTAGAACATTATAACTATTAAACTATTATGAGCCTTTAAATAATAGAAGAATGTAGTATTTAGAGGTGGATTACATAAAGGTGGTATTCTATCCCAGACCCTCTAGAATCTAAAATTGAAATCAACCATCAACTCATGTAAGACTCTCTTAATGTTGGTGAGCTCTTATATTAAAGACAAGTGGTCATTTTTATCTTCAAATTGATTCCATAATCATTCTCCTAACTCATCCCAGTTGTGAAAATAATTTAGCCTCAAACCTTGACACCATTGGAGAGCCTTCCCTTTCAAGGAAGATGTAATTATCCTAATTATTACATTATCTTCTATAACATGGTTAACTAAGCATATATTTGTAACATTTTGAATATGTTATATAAGGAAATTGCATTCTCCCTAGTAAAATAGGATAATATTTTAAGGGATATGACTGGGATATATTCATACTAAGATATAAACAAAGGGATACAACTACGATGTTATCATACTGAGCTAGAACAAAGGGATACCCCCATTAAAAGACAAAAATATCTGGTTACTCTATAGAACCATGAAGGGAATTAGAAAAAAATCCTCTTCGAGGTTGGGGAAATCTATCAAAAGGAGGGGTATATTGAGCTCTTAAGGAAGATTGGCTTGAATCATTAATTCCCCTAAGTCTCCTAACTCTTCTTCTTTTAGAGGGTGTAATCAACTTAATGAAATGTAAATTGGTACCTATTAAAGATGATCTCATTTGTCTTAGAATATAGATGAAAGGTTGATATTTCACAAATTATAAATGTTTGGAGTCACTAAGTGCTATATAGAGTGTCCTTGACACTATTGATTAAGAAAAACACCAAATTCTTAGATAAATCTTTGTATTCATCCCATTGGGTGTGCCAAAAATTGTTTTCATTTGAAATGTGCACCCATATATAGTACCCTATGTAGGAGGATTTGTTGATGGGTGCATAACATGAGCACTTGGCATAGGGTGCATAAATGTTCAATGTAGGGTACAAAAGTATTAAATTCACCTACATACACATAACATATAATGTCTTTTCACAATAATGGGAATGTCCCCAAGGTGTGGGACCCTATCACTCCTTAGTATAGACCTTCGGAGTATTTCAACTTCCTTCTAATCTAAGTGCACCTAGTTTAGGACTAGCTTATAGACTACAATGAGTAGAAAGGAAATCTATTGCTAATTCTAAACCTAAATATTATGAGGTAAAAGGGAGGGATAAGGTAAGCAATTTAATGAAAGGGATATGTTGTAATGCACCAAGAGTAGAGAGAGAACCTCACCTACTTGTAGCAAAATAAAACTAAGGGGACTAAATGCACTACATTATAATTGTGAATTCACTCCATAAGTGTTTTGCATGGACATAAGGGAGCACAATGTATTAGTGAGAGGGATGAAAAATGGTCCATATACAACACCTATGTAGAGTGTGACATGTAAAGGATTCTAATTCTATGTAGAGGTGAGAAGGGAAGACAAAAATGAGAGGGGAAAACATACGTAGATAAGGATTGATAACCTTAAATACACATAGAAAATAGAGTCTAAAATAAATATAGTCTATTTCAAATTAATTTCAAGGCCTAAGCTAATATTACAAACTCAAATTGGTATAGTTTTGTTATACCAAGGAGAGGGCTACACATATAATAAAAATCTAGGATTTTATAGGGTCAATCAAGCTCTTATACAATAAATTCACCATTTGGGGTGGTAGATAAAAAATTTAATTTAGAGGTTGGTGCTCAGGGCTCTAGGTTAATTAGGAAGACCAACTCACCATGAAAAATTCAATAAGAGCCATGTTTCTTAAATTTTGTATGATAATTTGAATGTAGATGTGGTTGAAAGGATTCTCATGGATCCACATGTGTGTCTAGGAATGAAGGATGCTTTAGAAATTAAGGAGGTGTGTGGCCATGCTCTGCCATTTAAAAATCATTTTTGTCCTTAACTTGTTCTAATGTAGTTTCATTCAACACCCAACTTCCCAAACTACTTCCTATACATGACTACCACTTGTCAATACATCTAGCCTTAATTAATAATTTGGAAGTTGCATAGGTATTTATAGATTATACCATGTCATCTTATAGATGCAGTAAAAATTTTCACCCTATGCCCTTAAGAATTATCTGTACACTAGATAATGTATGCTCAAGACCTTTTTGGGTTTTGCATAAGTGGCATGCTTCCACATGGAGAGCTTGCATGGGAAGATAGTATATGAATTTATTTAGCCTTTGTATCCTAATTGATCTCCACATTATTGAGTTAATTAATTTAAGTGTGCATTCAATTTTCACTTTGACCTATGCATGCTCTAATACTTGGTTTTATTCTACATGAAGAGTGTGCATTAAAGGCTATATAGTAGGATAAGTGCTAAAGAGTAATATTTTAGTGATGTGTGGAAACTAAGATCCTATGAAGGAGGTGTGGGGAATAATTTCCTATATAAGTATAAGGTTGTGATTCCCTCTACACTTAGTCCTTGTTGGTGGTCTCACGAGTCTGTGTCTTATGTTTGGGAGCTTTTACTAATATATGCAAAGGAAGGTGCATAGCTTATGGATGATGAAATCGTAGATGCTGATTGCCATGATTGAGCTCAATCCTTTAATATTTTGGCATGGGGGAATTTTTGAGAAAAATACCATGTAAGAAGAATGAATATTCTAGGTGCACTATGTGTACTTCCCTCTTATCACTGCATGAATCTCGAGAACCTTGTGCACATGGTTTACACACGTACCTTTAGTTATGCACATTTGTATTAATTACTACCACATGACTTGTGCCATGAATCCTTGTTCTCAAAATTTTCTAAACTCTATCTGGACCTTGAAGTCTTGAATTGCTAAACTTGGGTGGTGCCCCTCTATGGTGACCGAAAATGGTCAACAATAACATTGACAAGAGGCATGTCTTCTATCCAACTAGTAAAGTATTTGTGGTGGTAATGATAAAAATTTGGCCATATTGTGACCAAGGTAATTTTCCAATTGATATAATCCCCACATAGATAATGGTCAATTAGATACAAAATTCTAAAGCTCAGCTAGAAGAGAATGGATCAATTAATCATGAAGTTGGAAAGGATTATACTTCTTTGTGAATGTGATGGAATATTTTTTAAGAGTGTGCTATAAGTATCCCATTTGTAGGCATTTTCATGCTATAATATATTTGCTACAATGGTCACTAAAAAATATCCCTATGTGATTACTCAAGTAGAGAAGGAAAATTATCTTGAGTGAATCAATAAAGTAGGGTACCTTTAGCATTATGTTAATAAATAATGCTATGTTGGAGAACATATTTGTAGGTTTTCTTATAGAGTCTAGTATTTTCATGAGATTCATCCTTGAGAGGGTAAGTATTATGTTCAATTAATTGTATGATATATTTATACCACACGCTCTTTCGTGTAGTAACTATTTAAATGTAGAAAATAAGAGAATCATCCTTAGTTGTTGAGGTAGATGGATATTTCCTCATGTGGATGAGGAATTTGAGTCATGTAGTGTTTGATGAGGATGAGAAATAGAGGCTAAGGAAATAATATATTTTGTGATAGCATTTTGATCTCTCTAGATTGCTTTAATAGTTAAAGATGAAAAATAACTAGAAAGAGTGGAAATGAATTGATGATATGTAATAAGATTTTCACTTTTGCATTGATATACACCACTGATTTAGTGGCATATAAGTTATGAATCTCCTAAGGCATGTAAGTAAGGGATATCTATATCTATGGATTCTTATATCCCAAGGATGATATATTCGTATATAACCATGTAATTAGTCACATCAAATTTTAATGAAAATGCTATAGGAATGATTTTTTAAGGATCGACTAAAACACGTTTTTATCTAGCTCCTTGAAGGCATTTTTCTCCATCAAAGTGAAGTTCCCAAGTTTTCTCATGTATATTAATGGTTAATTTGTGAAATTGTTCTGAATTATCTTTGGTAGATGATTTAGGTTTAGATATTACTATTTTTGTCTCTTTGAGGGTCTGTGCTTTGACATTAGCTATGAATTTGTGAAGGTAGTCTTTGAGTAAAACAAATTGGTCGATAAATTTGATTAAAAGGACATCTTCATATGGAAGAGTGTCTTGAAGGTGTTGCTTAATTGGTATGGGTGTGGAAGTAAGTTGATAAGGGATCACTTGGCCTTTGAATAATTTTTGGGTAATGATTTATAGGTCAAAATACATTAAAAGAACTATCCATTTTTCCAATTCAATCTCTAGGTAAAGAGTCTTTAGAGAATAAGTGAAAAAGGGGGTCATAATGGATGATAATGTAAGTGGTCTAGTAGAGCATATAACATTAAATATTTTATATGGTGAAGTATATTATGAGGTAGTCATACTCCACCCTTATTTAATGGGTCTCATTATCAATTAGGGCATGACCAATATAGTAGATTGTGTATTATATTCTTAACTCATCTTGTTGTATGAGCATTATGTCAACTAATATAGGGGTGGATGAAGTGTATAATATGAAAGGATGATCATCTGAAGGTGGTCTTAAAGTATGAGGATAAAGTAATTATTTATTCATGTTGTCAAAATATTATTGACAAGTATCGGTCCATTCAAGGAAAACACCTTTCTTGAGAAAGGAGATGATTGAGTATATGTAGTAAGATAACTCAAAAACAAATTAATGGATTTTACCTAAGTTTCACAAGGTAAGTGTATTTGTTAATAATATACCTAATTATAGGCATGTTGAGAACAACATTGATATTGGCAAGATCTACATCAAACTCTTGTAACAAAACCAAAAATCTTAAGAGCTCTGCATAGGTGACACCAAAAACACACTTATGAGGATTAATCTTGAATTTTTATTTAATAATATAGTCACATATGATAGTGAGGTCATGTAAATGATTATCACTATGCTTTGATTTGGATATAATTTCATGTACATAAGTTTCAACTATTTTATGGGTAAGATCTATTCATATCTAACTCCATCATATTGTGATCTTATTTTCTATTCCACTATTTATTGTGTTATTGTTAATGTTTATGAGCTAGAACATAGTTAGAATACATATATTTTATTTGATTCATGTTTAGAAATTTTCTTTAGTTTTATTTCATTAGCTAGTTATATTATTTCCATATGATTTCATGATTATTTTTATATAATGGTAATGATAATGTCACTTCATGATTGCAGGTAAATGGCCAATGGATGAGATATATATATATATATATATATGCCTACAAGGAAAACCTAAATGTCATGCCCATCTCATAAATGTAAAAAAAATTAAAAGGTAATAATGTGAAAGAAATGTGGCCACCAAGTCCTGTGTTGTTAGTGTAGACACTATGGATTTCCCCCTTGACAGGAGGCTGAGCTCTTGTCTTCCACGCAACACAATGGAAACTCCTCTCTTACCTGTGGGTCTAGAAAAACTAAGGGGAGAGTCTCTAGATAAGGTCTAGCTCCCTTTGATGCATCTCTGATTTACTCCAATACATTTGCTTATATATATATATATATATATATATATATATATATATATATATATATATATATATATAATGGGGGGGGTAAAAATGAGAGAAAGATACTAAAATAGAACCTAAACTAAGAGGGTGATGCACCAAACAAGTTTGATATACTCATACTCACGCTTTGAAACATAAGAACACATACATACACTTTATCTAGTAAAAGGACTAGACTATAGAGAACTTAAAAAAAAGGCTTAATGAAGACACATAGAAGATGAACTTATCATAGGTGCTGTAGGAAGGCACATTGTCTGATAACCCTCTCCTATCTCTGTGCTCCATATATAGCTCTTTTCTCTATCTAAAAGAATGGCACTTTGTCTATACCAGGTGTACTAGTATCAAACCTATGAAAGCATCATAGAATAATGACTGAACACAATATTAACACTCAGACACACTCAAAGATATATCCAACCAAAATAGAGGTAAAAATGTGTATTATATTGATTCCAAGTGAAAATTGGTAGGGCTTCACCTTACAACATGAGAGATCTCTTTCTCAAATGAGAAGTTATAATATATATAGAGAGAGGAAGAAAAAATCACCCCCTTGGAAAAGACTTTGACACCACTTTTTTACAAGTTGGCCCATATGCATTGAGAGCATTGGGAAGAAGAAGCCACCAAAAAAGGATGTTGTGTCAGCTATCAGTCTTGAATTTGACATATAAACATTAATGTGAAAGCATGGGCCACACCTCTTTTTTTTCAAAAAAGCCCACTCCTTCAAGACATTCACACAGTTTGTCTGCTTATCAATGCAAAGTGGAGAAAAATAGGTTGCACCATTCACTGTTTGCACTCCTTGATGACCACTTGGCATAGACTATTCCAACTACAGAAATAACTTGCCTCCCCTTTGTTACCTGGGTTATTTTGTCCATATTCATTTTGTATCTTCCTAGCTTTGTCTTTTCTTAGAATTTGATCTCTCAGGGCTATCTTATCATCCTTTACTAGCTCCTTGGGCTCTTTCATCAGTAGGTCGCTGAGTTCATTCTTAACTTTTATCTTTTCCCAGCTTTGTCTCTTCCTAGTTTTGTCTTTTCCTCTCTTGACTCTTTCCAGCAATCTGAGCCCTCAAGGATATCTTCTATCAATCTTTGGCTCTTTGGGTTCCCTTCTCGATGGTCTCTTCCTTTTGGCCTTAAGGCTTTTGAATTCCTTTGAGTTGGCATTCAAGAATTTAAAGATTAATGGCTATTTCATTGGCCTAAATTTGACATCTTCAGGGACATCATTTGATGTCTGGATTCCAATGGCTAGTTCATGATGCCCAATTTGACGTCTGTGGGCCTGTCACTCATTTGAATTCCTTCAGCCATCTTTTCTTTAGCCTTTCTCTTGAAGTGTTCCCTTAAAATTTCTCCTGAAGGATATCTCTCTCTTCTTTTCTTCTATCTGGGCCTTTGTCATTGAAACCTCCCAAAGGGAAGGTGTCCCTTTAGGGCTTGGGGAAGGTCCTCCTTTTGGAAATTGAGAGTCCTCCGTAAGGGCACCTATCCTTCGAGCTCCTTGGTCTTCAAATCCTTTAGGAAAAATGTCTGAAAGAAATCCTTTAGACATTTTGTCCGAAGGAATGTTCCCTTCAATGTTTTAATGCTTGCTTTCTTCAGTCAGCTTCTTTCTTTCAATAAAATTCCCTAACAAATGCCTTCAGACAAAATGTCTGAAGGAATTCCTTCGGGCATTTTTTTGAAGGAATTGATCCTTTGATTTTCTGTGTCTTTTCCTTTAGACAAAATGTCTGAAGGACTTTTGAACTTTACCTTATATTCTTTTGGATTTATTCCTCAAACAAAAGTCTAAAGGAAATCCTCCCTTTTGCCTTAGTCTTTTTCGAAGGAAAACTCTACCTTGTTTCGGCCTTTTGACCAGTTACCCTCCATAATGGCACCTTTGGGTCCAAAACAGCCCTCTACAGCCTACTAGAATGGTCCTTTTGTGCCTGACTACCCTTCGCAAGGGTACCTTCCCTTCAAAGCTTTGTAAGAGACTCATATTTGTCTAAGGCATTTGTTCAAAGTGAAAAGTTCCATACTGAACTGAAACCTGAAGGTACTTAGATCTTTCAACATTATATAAGAATAGGGATTATTGCAAAGAAAAGGGGATTTTTTAGAAGGTGGGTATATGATTTAGATTGAGGGTTAAGAGTGTTAGGGAAGGAAGGAGACTGATTTTGGCTTATAGTACCAAAATGGTCAACAAATTGGTGATTCCCAGGGGAAGCATGCCTGCTATGCTTAGAAACTAGTAGCCTCAAAGTCCATTGGGCATGGAGTCAAGATGCAGCTTTGAAAGAGTCAACAATAGCCTTGTGATATCAAATAATCAATCACAAATTTTTTACCCCAAACACAAAGTAAAACACACACAAGGCTAAAAAACACTACCTGTGCAAACGACACTTAGGGAAAATAGGGAAAGAAAATTGAAAGCAAACTACTATGTATAGCTAACTAGGTATATTTGCCTCCCTCCTAGATCAAATGGAAAACTTTTTAGTTCTCCTTCATGGCAAGAAAACTTATGATGCTAGACAAGTGGCTAGATAGAATGTAGATTTGGTGACTTACTCTTCTTGCCTGCTACCTTGATTGGCTCGTATTTGAGTGAATCAGGGGAAAACACGCTTCCAACATATATGTATTCATCTTGTTCTTGGAAGCTTGCCTCCTACTGTTTCTTCATATTGGTGTGTTTCACCAAGAAATATATGACTGCTAGCTTGTCACCATAAGCCCTTTGATATACATCATGAATTGGCTTGTCCCCTTTTGCTTCATTGAAGAGACTATTAAATTTATCTTCTGCTTGATCATGGATTTCTTGAAGAAGGGTGTCTGTTGTGATGTCTAAAATGAGATCACAAACTAAGTGCTCATTTCATAAAACATCACCTTCTTATTCAAGGCTCTCTTCTTCAAATCTTTCCTCAAGATAGACAAGCCTCTCCTTTTCTTGCTCAAAGACTAGAGTCTCTAGCTGTTTAAAGACACCCCCTGATCCTCCTCCAACTCAAGTTTAATGGCATGGTCATCCTCCTCATCAAAGCAATAAGGAAGTTCATCAAACAATCAGGGAGAGAGCTCACCATGCTTACCTTCCTCTTCATATTGCTGGAAAATATGCATGTATGCATGACCTGTGTCTTCTCCATTATTGATGATGTCTTCAAAGGGAGCATCCATGATGATTTCCTCCTCATTGTCATCCATGAGAGCTTCTTGATTAGTTGAAAATTAGATCCTCTCTTCTTCACTTGCTTCTTGCAAAATAGGTTCCTCCTTGAGAAGGGATGAAGTAGAAGGCTAATGGTTAAACTCACGTGGAAGAGGAGGCAGTCCTTGAGCTAGAATCGAATGATTATCTTCCTTCCATTTATCTATCACTTCATCTATATTAGATGTGGCCTGATAGTTGTCTTGAAGGAGTGTAGATGGGGTGTGTTCAGATATAGGATCTTCTACTTGATCTGAACCATCTATCACACTTTGGCTGAGGAGCCTCATTCTAGACTCTAATTCTACAATTCGCTTGGCTATATTCTCTTGAAAGAGTCTTTCTTAGAGGTAAAAAGCATCATCATGATGAGTACGAGCAGCTTCATCTCCCTCAAGGTTCTGAGCAAAACCTTTCTCCTCATCCTTTCTACCCCATGATTCCATTGTTTGCTTCCAACTCATGACCTTGGGATTGGAACTTTTCCCTTGTGAACCTGTAGCAACTTTATACTCTTCAAGGTCCTGAGCTAGTTCATGATATTCCCTCTTCCAACTTGGAATATTGACATCATGTTGGAAGACTTGAGGAGGTTGGGAAAATTAGGAAGAGATTGTTGATGCACAGGAAGAAATTCCTAAAGAGAGATGTACTAATTCATGGTATTCCCTTCCAAGGAGGATTCACACTCTAAAGAATTGAGAAGGTTCATTTCCATGAAAGGTTGCTCTAATGCACTTTGATGCTAGGAATCTAGGTTTAAGGGATTAGGAGCAAGAGTGATTCTTGCATTAGATGAGATAGAGTGAACAAGTGCTATCTAGTAGAAAGGATTTGATGCATAAGAGGGAGCTTTCTTTAGAATATGAGGGGGCACACAAGGCTGACTGCCTTGAATTTTTGAATTCTTCCATTTTGCTACCTCTTCCTCCATGAATTTCAAGGCCTGAGCTTGCCTAAACAAACACTCCTCTTTGTACATAAGCTCCTACTGATATTTATACTGCTCATCCAATTTGTCTATCTCGATCACCTGCTTTTCAAATTCTAGTGTTACTTCCCTTATTGTTGAAGGGCAACTAGGAGAGCTATTTGAGGTGATTCCATGAATAACTTGAGCTTTATCAAAACCATATGAAGGAATAAAAGGCCCATGATTCTGAGTAATGGGATTATACCTACAAAAATAAGATTTCTTGATGGCACTTGGACTGCTTCACCAACTGATTCAACTCAGAGTCACCATTATTATTGATGAAAAAGCCTCCAAATGCTAGTTAGTTGAAGAACACACCAAAATTCTTCAACTCTTTAGACAAAATGTCCCACAATCACCTGATTAAAGGTTAGATGCTGGATTAGTGGTTCATTATTATTGTAATAGGACCAACACCAATCTTGGAACTTTTCTGAGTGTTAAAACATTGTCCCACTAGGCATGCCAAAAACTATTGACACTGTGGATTGCACCCTTGACAAGAGGCTAAGCTCCTGTCTTCCACACGGCATAATGGAAACTCCTCTCTTGCCTATGGGTATGGAAAAACTAAGGGGAGGGTCTCTAGATAAGGGATATCTCCCTTTGATGCATCTCTAATTTATTCCAGTACATTTGATATATATATATATAATGGGGGGGGTTGAAAAGAGAAAAAGATACTGAAACAAAACCTAAACTAAGAGGGTGATGCACCAAACAAGTTTGATCTACTCATACTCACACTTTGAAACATAAGAACACATACATACACTTTATCTGGTAAAAGGACCAAACTGTAGAGAACTTAACAAAAAGGCTTAATGAAGACACATAGAAGATGAACTTACCATAGGTGCTGTAGGAAGGCACACTGTCTGATAACCCTCTCCTATCTCTGTGCTCCAGATACAACTCTTTTTTCTATCTACAAGAATGACACTTTGTCTATACTAGGTGTGCTGGTATCAAACCTGTGAAAGCATCATAGAACAATGACTGAACACAAGGTTAACACTTAGACACACTTAGAGATATATCCAACCAAAATAGAGGTAAAAATGTGTATTTTATTGATTCTAGGTGAAAATTGGTAGGGCTTCACCATAAAACATGAGAGATCTCTTTCTTAAATGAGAAGTTACAATATATATAGAGAGAGAAAGCAAAAGGTGCCCCCCTAGAAAAGACTTTGACACCATTTTTTACAAGTTGACCCATTAGCGTTGAGAGCATTGGGAAGAGGAAGCCGCTGAAAAAGGATGCTATGTTGCCTATCAGTCTTGACTTTGGCATTCAAACATTAATGTGAAAGCATGGGTCACACCTCTTTTTCTACAAACAAGACCACTCTTTCAAGACATTCACGTGGTTTGTCTACTTATCAATGTAAAGTGGAGAAAAATAGGTCACACCATTCACTATTTGTGCTCCTTGTTTGCCACTTGGCAGAGACTGTTCCAACTATAGGAATAACTCGCCTCCCCTTTGTCGCCTAGGCTATTTTGTCCATATTCATTTTATCTCTTCTTGGCTTTGTCTTTTCCCAGAATTTGAGCTATCAGGGCTATCTTATCATCCTTTGCTAGCTCCTTGGGCTCTTTCATCTGTAGGTCACTGAGTTCATTCTTAACCTTTGTCTTTTCCTAGCTTTGTCTCTTCTTGGTTTTGTCTTTTCCTCTCTTGACTCTTTCCAGCAATCTGAGCCCTTGGGGCTATCTTCTATCAATCTTTGGCTCTTTGGGCTCCCTTCTCAGTAGTCTCTTCCTTTTGGCCTTAAGGCTTTTGAATTCCTTTGGGCTGGCATTCAAGCATTTAAAGATCAATGGCTATTTCATTGGCCTAAATTTGACACCTTCGGGGACGTCATTTAACATCTGGATTCCAAAGGCTAGTTCATGATGCCCAATTTGATGTTTGTGGGCCTGTCACCCCTTTGAATTCCTTTAGATTTCTTTTCTTTGGCATTTTTCCCAAAGTGTTCCCTCAAACTTTCTCCTGAAGGATATATCTCTCTTCTTTTCTTCTATCTGGGCCTTTGTCGTTGAAACCTCCCAAAGGGAAGGTGTCCCTTCAGGGCATGGGGAAGGTCTTCCCTTCGACAACCGAGAGTCCCCCATAAGGGCACCTACCTTTTAGGGTCCTTTGGGCTCCTTGGTCTTCAAATCCTTTAGACAAAATGTCTGAAGGAAATCCTTTAGACATTTTGTCTGAAGGAATGTTCCCTTCAATGTTTTAATGCTTGCTTTCTTCGGTTGGCTTCTTTCTTTCAATAAAATTCCCTGACAAATGCCTTCAGACAAAATGTCTGAAGGAATTTCTTCGGGCATTTTGTCTGAAGGAATTGATCCTTTGATTTTCCATGTCTTTTCCTTCAAACAAAATATTTGAAGGACTTTTAAACTTTACCTTGGATTCTTTCAGATTTATTCCTCAAACAAAAGTCTAAAGGAAATCCTCCCTTTTGCCTTAGTCTTTTCTAAAGGAAAACTCTACCTTGTTTCAGCCTTTTGACTAGCTGCCCTCCGCAACGGCACCTTTGGGTCTAGAACTACCCTCTGTAGCCTGATGGAATGGTCCTTTTTGTGCCTGACTTCCCTCCGCAAGGGTACCTACCCTTCAAAGCTTTGTAAGAGACTCGTATTTGTCTAAGGCATTTGTTCAAAGTGAAAAGCTCCATACTAAACCAAAACCTGCAGGTACTTAGATCTTTTAATGTTCTATAAGAACATGGCTTATTACAAAGAAAAGGGGATTTTTTAGAAGGTGGATACATGACTTAGACTGAGGGTTAAGAGTGGCAGGGAAGGAAGGAGACTGATTTTGGCCTATAGGACCAAAATGGTCAATAGTTAGTTTTGTGACATCTTGTTTTGTGTTGTTCTTGCATGATTTAATTGTTTTGTTAGCAACCATCATTGGCACATGGCTAATTTTATTATTGTTAAGTGTTAAGGCTATGATAGGGAATACCTTGGAGAATATCACCTTATTTAAAATCACTCTTATCTTTGATATAATGCCTTGTTGGAAGACAAGCAAATGTAACTAGAAACTTTTTTTGGTCACTAAATTGGACCATTAAAGGTACCATTATGGGTTTCTAAAGTTTGAAAACATTTTGATCATAAAATACCCATGAAATGGGTCATGATGGATGTTACCATGTATATTTACTTGCATGGGAATTATTAATCATATTTTAAATAATTAGTGTTTATAACTGATTTGAACCATGACTTGGTAAAAAGGTTGGTATTCGAACAAGCCATCAGATTTTTTGTTCCTTGGTAAACTACTAGAAATATTAGAAAGGAACCTAGGGTTCCATGGCTTACCATGCCAAGGCCATCATTGTATTAATGATCCTAGTTATTTTTAAACCCATGACAAAATTTATTGTTCTTCCCAATGTTTTATGCCCCCAAACATAATTATTGAGTTAAGTCTACTAAATAAATCTTAGGAGACAATAAGGGGCTTTCATCCTCTCATTTTAGGATTATTGCTATGATAATCTAGGGCATGAGTTTAGGTATTGGGATCACTTAAATATCTTGATTGTAATAAATATCCAAGATATGTAATGCTACCACCAAAGATTCAATTAATGTTTCCCACTTGATACAAACCTCTTGCACTAGTTAATATAATTCAATGAGTTCATCCTCTTACACTTCACTTAACAATTTATATAAGAAGGGACAGATCACTTGAAAAATAATAAACATCAAAAAGGAAAAGAGGGAAAGGTATAAAATGGAGCTCTATGGATACAAAAACAAAATTAATGTTTAAGAACCAAGAATGTGCCTAGCTACATTTTTACCACTACATGCCAAGTTTCATGAAAACTCAGACTATAGCCACATAGGGAAGGGAGTCAAATGAGAGTGATGAATGTTTAATTCCTAAAGTAATTTCTACAAGTAAACACATAAGAGCTCTGTTTCTAATCACACATAGTCCTATAAGGGTTTAGAGAGAATGTAACTAATTCAATAATTAAATTAAAACAACTCAAATCTCATTCTAATTCATGCATACATCTATAAAAAAACACATACTTCAGTTCTTTAATACTAATATTACTCATTAAAACAAATAAGTTTTGGAAGACATTATTGGAATGAAAAACTTGTAAGTAAAAATACATAGATTACATTAATCTTCATAGTGTTCAATTACAAAAAGTGCCAACCACCACAAAGTGTTTCACACTAGCATATATAGAAGAGAGATGGGACCTGTCTCCTAGTAGCATGTGATCCCACCCTGGCCATCATAGCCCAAGATAATTACAACAAATAATTTTATTGAGACCACCTATAAATGACAAAGTAGATAGCATAATGGATGGTGACACAGTGACACAGAGTCCATTTAGGTCCATAGAGATAATCAGTTCTATCTTAGTTATAATCCACTTCCTAGTTGTCTTTAAGCACCTTTTTGAGCTGCCAATGATTGGTCCACCAAATTAGCCTCTCAGTAAAGCTTTTATAGGTTGATAGATGGCTCTTGAAAGATCACTTATTCCTGAGTCAAAAACTTGTTGTGCTCCTTGAGAAGATATTCTAATGATAAATTTACCTCATTGACATAGTTAATGCTAGTTGTATATTGGGTGGAAAGCTCCAAGATAGCCTTGGCTTTGACCTTTTTATATTTTACCATATTTATCCTCATGTCTTAGTTTAAATATGTTAAGTAAACTATGAATTCATCCTGCCTATAAAAGGTGTCATTTAGGTGAAATAGAACATTGATAATAACTTATTTGAAGTAAGCAAGGATCTATTCCCTACTCTTATCCATGGGCTTAATGATGGATTAGGAGTTGTTCAACTAGTATTTAATGGAGTTTATCATGCTTCCTACAAAGGTTTGATATAAATTTATGTCCATGAGGGGCATAAACTAAAATTATTGGAACATCCTCATATTTATGATGGTATCTACCTTCTTTCACTTGATATCCACATGAATAATCCCATCTAGGTAGGCTTGTGCTCATTGAAGGAAATATTTGATATTAAATAGATATTTAATTTTTTCCCCAGTGGACAAATATAATTATGTAAGTGTGACCTCCACTTTTCCAATTAGACCTACAGGGATGGTACTCTTTACTTGGGACTCAAGAGTATTAACCTACTCCTTAAGATCTTCCATTAACTTCTATAAGAGCTCATTAGTGTCATAGAGAATTGAAATTGGGTCCTTCACTAACTTTTCCTCTCTACTAACAATCCTCATTTTGGTGAGAGATAAAATATCTTCTTCATTCCTTCACATGATAGGGTTTCCTTCCTAAGTGAAGGTCTGCATGAGCACCCTTTTCATCCTCCCTAACTCTCATTAAAAATATAATTGGATGTTTAGGTCCTTATGGTAAATCATCTCTAGTCTCTATGCACTTGATGATCTAATGGTGCCATTCCATCCCTACCTACTTGTGGTTCCTAGGGTGGTAGAAGATGACATAGGAGGGCTAGTGGCAACTAAAGTGAAATGTGTAGGCAAGAATGGAGAGGGTGCATGTAATAGGATGGAAGATGGAGGGGGAGTGGAAATAAAGATGGAGGGAGAAACATTGGGACAAATGGAGGAACCAAAAAATATTAATGTCAAGGGAAAAGGTGAGACCACCATTGGTTTGAGGTCATGGAGACCAGACAACCAATGACACTTGGGAGCTGAGTATTTATGATAAATGAGGAATTTTTTTGATTAAAGCCAAATCCTTGGGGACCTAGGGTGATGGATAGATGGGTTTAGGTAAGAGTTACAAATGAAATGAAGGTATGCACACGTTACTTGGGATTGATCACTCTTTGTTTCTTCTTTAGCCTCTTGATCAATTTTACTTGTGATGTAGATACTGAAGTAGGAGTAATAGAGGCCACCCCATGTGAATATTGTGGGGTTTCAATGACTACTATTATGCCTAATGACATGGTATTATCATTAGGATCCATAAAAATAAGAGTGTTAGAAGTCATTAGAGACATTGGGGTGGCTATAATACCTAGAGGGACCACTGTTGTAGAGGCCATTGTACATATTGGGGCCTTCAATAACATGAGATAACTTGGAATTTGAGCTCCATCATGGGTTGAGCTAATATATGGAGTAGAGATAAGGGTCAACAAGGGTGTATACCATGTCATTAGGGTTGATAAGGTTTATAATTGGTATATGAAATGAATTGGGGGAACTTGGGCACTAGGGATGCCAAACATGGTTGAGGCCAAATGACCAGAAGGGAATTGAGAACTTGTCATCCCATGAGCAAGGGGAGGCATATCAAGGGTGGACCAGACTAGAATGGAGAACCCCAGGGGACATGTAAATAGTTTCGTTAGAGCACCAATAGTTGGGTTGAATTTCTTTAAGAAAGCTATAGACTAGTCCCTACTTGGGCTAGACTTGGGGCTACTACCAAAGTGAAGAACACAAATGAATTGGGCTTGGCTTGCCTAAGGAGGTGGTGTAGGTGTATTTGATGCAAATTTTGATGGATTGGCATAAATTTTTACTCCCTAAAATATTTTACTAGAGAGTATATACACTATCACTATGGCCTCTATGGTTGATAGAACTAAAAATTGCAACATAGGAATTGGTCTCTCCTTAAGAACGGGTTGAGATAGAGATTGTAACTTTAGGCAGCAAAATACTTCATTCTTGGTGACCACATATACATCATTAGTATATTTTATGTGGATTGAATCATTATGGTGGACCTCATGGTGATAAATAATATTGATCTTTACCTGGTGTTTCTCAACATAGGCTCTTAGTACACTATTAAGATCTCATTGCCTATTATCTACTTTGCCTAAGTTGTAAGATTCCTTGTGCTGAGACATAAATTATAGTGATTGAATATTTATATATTAATGGTGCCCTATGACCATAGTTAATGGTAGGTATGTCTTATAATTTTGATAAATTTAGTGGATAGCTACACCATGGGTAAGTTGGTAGGTAGTCTCCTACTCTATGAGGTGGTTTAGGACTATGTATTGTAATAAGAGAGGATCCCCATGAATACCTTCCAATTTTATTATGGTATTATTTATTTATTATTATTAAGTACCAAAGGGATATAAATAATTCCATGTATCATATGAGATCCTTAACATGAGCCTCTCATTTATTGGGTGATATACTGCAAGGTAAAAATACTCACATATATCCCATATGTGATTTCGGTAATGGTGCATGTAAGTTTGTACAATACTACATGAACTATGGATCCCATTGACACCCACTAAGGAAATTTTGAGATATAAAATTCCAAAGTGGCATAAATGACATCCATTATGTATGACATCATGTAAAAATTATCATTCGTGCTAACTCCATTCACTTGCTTTGTGATGTTTAATATGATGAGGCTCCAAAAATATGTGACCTCATCTACTTTGATGATGATGCTGAGAAGGGTGACCCATAATTTATTGACATGCAATGTATCACTTTTGTTATGTAATTAATTTATCAAAACCATACCCATGCACACACCTTCTTTGAAGGTTTTGATTGTGTATTCATCGAAGTTTGTCTTGTTAAGCTAGTTATATTGGTCATTGGCCTAATCCTTAATGACCTCATAGATGTTATGATTTTTGGTCTCGGTATCAATGAACTCCTTATAATATTTTATAGTATACTCTAGGAGGTTTTAATACTAATTAAATGCTAGTGTAAAGATGTCTGTAATATTAAATCTAGTGTCTTGTGATTTCATGATATCATAGATACTATAAGAGCACAATAGGTTGATAAAAAGGTTAGCACACAAAAAGTTTCAAGATTAGTTATAGCTTCATGAAATCATAAATATATAATGATGATGAGATCATATTTGTATCCAATATTATCATCCCCAACCATAATATCTGAGCTCATATTTTGAATATCCTTGATTATTTTAAAGATCTCATGGAAGTGCATGAATCAGGTGATGCCTTACAGAAAATTAGTGTCTCAAAACTCTGGTTCTAGTTAGGGATTTAAGGATGAGGTGGCAATTTATATACTATAAAAACTTGGAGCATATAATTATTTATCACATGGGATTCTTTGGGATTTGGATTGAATTTGAGGTAAGGGGATCTATAATAATTTAGATGTGTAGGAGAAAGAAAACGGTGCTTAGTCCAAACATGACCTTAAAGAGATATATGGTATTTTTGTAGTAATAGATACAATGGGTTCATATTATGTGAATTAAACTTTGATTTGATTGTGAAATCCCCAAATTAGTCATTTCTTAATTTGTCATTAATTTGAAAATTTGAACATACGCCCTATTTAGGTTGGTCGATGATGATGGGAATCCTATAGCTGTCGGATCATGATATCCCCACCAAGCTAATAAAATTTGGGGATATGCTAGGTACATGCCTATTTTATCCCTTATGGCATTATTATTTTCCCTAGGGTTGTCCATGTTTCAATTGAAGAGGGGTGATCCCACTTAGTATTATACCAACTAAGCTTGGTGAGAGTTATTTGTTTTGACAACTATGTCTATAAAAATTGGACACTTGAGTGTAAAAAAGTACATATGGTGCATGTGGTTAGGATAATGGATGACATGTACCATTTTTGGGCTTCAACAAGTCCCCCCAAGGCTCTAATAGTTATAAAACCTTTGGGAGTCAAGAAACATGTGGTACCTCCTCATTGGATTAGGCCTCCTGGGGATCTAACAGATATGACACCTCTGAGAGTTAGGAGACACATGGAACCTCCTCATTCATCAAACCTCCTAGGAATCTAATAAATTTGATTAATCTAGGTGTCATAAGACACATGATGCTTCCTAATTATATCAATCATACCAAGGCTCTAATAGCTCTGATGTCTTCAAGTGTTATGAGACACATGTTGGCTCTTCATTAGATTTGGCCCCTTAGGGATCTGATAGGTCTAACACCTCTAGGTGTCAAGAGACATGTGGTTTATCTTCATTAATCATGCCTCTTATGGCTCTAATATCTCTAAAATATCCAATGTAAATACCTTTTCATTGGATTGGGACTCTCAGGGCTCTAACATCTCTGATGCCTCTAAGTGTTTAGAGACATGTGGTGCCTCCTCATTAGATTGGGCCTCTCAGGGCTCTAAAAATTTTGATACCTTAGAGTTCCAAGCAACACATGGTGCCTCTTCATTAATTGTACATATATATCTCTAATAGATATGACACTTCTATAACCTAAAAAATGTAGTAAAAACTAAGTCATTTTTTAAGAGCCATGTATGAAAATAGACACTCACCTATCTACCATAAGGGATCCAAGAAAATGTCAGCAAGGAATCTAGGATTGTAACTTTGAGAAATATTATGTATGGATTTTCTATAGGAAATAATTACCATCTAATAAATAGACCAAGTATGCAAACACTTAAGTAATGTAATGGGACTCATTTTTTTAAACTTGAATATATTCAAAATAGATGCCAACATAATTTAAAAAATATCAATGATGCTACAAAAGATTTTATTAATCGAGATTGAATTGACATCCATATTTTTACATGAATGAAGATTAAACAATGCCTAATTAAAGGGCCAATAATTTTTCTATTTCAATGGTATAGAGGTCCCCATTACTTTATCTAAAAGGGACATGTTGGTCATGACAAATAGTGACTATGTGGGGAAAACTTTACCAAGTGTTTAGAACCCAAAATATGGAATTTCTTGATTGAACCATTAAATAAGTATCCAAGACTTCTTTAAAAAAACTAAAAGAGGAATAAAATCTTAAATCTAATTCAACATTTAACATATTGGGCTCTAAATTCTTGAAGAGATCATCTTGTTTGAAGAGTGATTTATTTCCTTACTCTTTTCTCTATTTGAATCCAAGATAAAACTTAGAGGTGACTTAAGTTTGTGGAAATCCTAAAAGGTACTTGATACTTTGCACAAATTAATTGAGGAATGGAAATCTAGGGCATGGATCTAATACCATCCATGCCTTTATTTCCTTGACAAAGATACCTTTGGCTACACTCTAGGTCTTGGTCCATTTCCATCTAGGTCAAAAAGCCTGTGATGGTGGTTTCCTAAATCACCTTTTTTTAAGAAGATACCTTGAGATTTTTTTTTAAGTTAATAATCCCTTTAGTATTGATGTTTTCTTTATTTCTAATCAACAAGGGTTTTTAACCAATGTATCCAAGGTGAATATTTGATTTAGTGAGTTATTAAATACCAGAGGGGACTTTTTTTCTTATTTAGCGAATTCATAGTGACCTTTGATATTATTTAAGTGTGGTGATGACCTCTTATTAGAAATATAAATTTTATCATTTCATATGTTTAGTCTTGAATTGATGGCATCTTTCTTATTGGTTACTATGAAATAAATTTCTCTATCTATCAGATCATTCAATAATAGAATCCCATTATCTATGTTTTAATTTACTAAATCATATTTTCAAGGTATTTATAGCCTTTGGAAGGACCAAATATAAGGATACAGGGACCACTAATTAGCACTAACAAATATTATTCATTTCATTATGGGAATGGATTTCCACTTCTAGGGTGTAGGGATAGACTGTTGCAGGGTTTGATAAAAAATGGTGAAAATGAGGGAGAAAAGTAACACAACTAGAGCAATTAATGAGATTGAACAAGAAGGAAACACACAACAAAATCAAACTAAACTAAACTAAAATAAATTTACATTACCAACCTTTACTTGGAGGACTACTCTAAGATAATAATGGATGGCATAACCAATAAGTAGTACATTAATAAATGTCCATTCATAGATAGTGGGAGATCATTTCCTTAGAGATCCTTTAGTTTATAGGCATTATGCCAAAGTAACTTAAAAATATGGTAAGGGCCAGCCTAAAGTGGGTCCATTTTAGAATGATACCCTTTCTTCTCATGGGATTTGTACCATAGTATGACCATGTTTGATATCCAAAAATGTTTCACCTTCACCTTCTTATCAAACCATATTTTAATAATGTTATGATGTCTGCTAAAGTTTTTTAGGGATTATTCTCTTGCATCTTCCATTTGAATAATGTCCAATAGCCTTGATTTTTCCTTCCCATCATCTTACATGTATTATTTCATGAATTTATATGTAGGCAACTTGAGATTAATAAGGAATATGGGTTATAGACCATATACCAATAGGAAATGTGAAAATTTGAGAGCCTGCTTATGCCTAGTGTGATCAGCTTAGTGTGCATATTTTAATGAGTTTTAGTCTCTATGTTACTTTCCTATGAATTTATTTATTATTTCTATCATGTTCTTATTGGTTGAATCATCTAGGCCATTCCCTTATGGGTAGTACTTTGATGAGAATTTTAGGGTGATTCCATTATCATAGGCCCATTCAATGAGCTCAACTGACTAAAATGTGGGACCATTATCACAGACTAATGAAGTTGGGGTAATAAATTGTGTGGTTATATTCTACTCAAGGAACTTGATTATTTATTTAGTAGTATTTTTTTTTGTTGATGTTGCCTCTATTCATCTAGTGTAATAATTAGTGGCTATGAGTATAAACTTGTGACCCAATTTTGAATTTGGGTTGATGACTCTGAAGAAAATCAAATTCCCACTGAATAAAATGAAGCTCATATATCATGGGTTGAATGGGAATCACTAAATTAAATTCCTTATTAGTCAAGGTTTGGCCCTTATGACATGTGTGAATATGGGTGTTGACATCCTTAAATATGGTGCACCAATAATATCCATCCCATAAGATCTTATGGGTTATTATCATTCCCAAAGGGTGATTGCTACCCAATTTTTCATGAAAGTTAGTCATGACTTATTTTGATTATTCTTAAAGTATGTGTATACACATAATATTTTCAAACTTTATCAATTACTAATGCTTTATCTCTTGAAATAACCTATCGAGTCTTAATCTCTCTAAATGCATGAATTAAGGGGTGCATCAAGAAATGGGTGTGAAGACCATAAGTTATTCATAGGATTGTTTTCCCTTTACTACCACTTGATATCTACACAAACATATCCTAAAAACATTCCCCTAATCTTTGCCTCCTCTTTTGTACCCTCCTCTAGTCATTTTCCACCTTAATTAGCCCTTTCCTAGCCTAAAATCCTTTTTGATGATTTATGATACAATGTTGGCCCCATCAACCTTGTACTATAATTGAAAAAACTCATTTAGGGTCTATGTTGGCCCCTATCTAACCTATGTTAAGAGCTAATTTGTTTTTTTAATAATGATACAGAGTCGATTGGGCTGACCCTATCGACTAAACTTTTAGAAAGGACTAGGGTTAGATTTAATTATATATACACACTCATTTAATCATTTATTTAGGAAGATAATAATAATAAGAGATATATATTATTCATCTACTTATCCACCATTCTACTTGAGGATCATAGCTTAGGGTTTCATATTTTATTTGGAGACATGGATCTTATCTTGTGGAGAAGTCTTTTGGATGCATATATAGGTTGTGTAGACTAAAGATGATTTGTCTTTATTATCATTACATACCAAAAAAACCTCTTTAAAATCACCTTGGATAAGGGAGAGATTGAGGCTCAACAGGTTTGCCTTCAAATTTAAGTATTCCTAACTTTGTTCCTCCTTTGTAAGAGTAGATAAATTTGCATTTTTACTTATCTCCCATGCATTGGGATTTTGTATACATTGAAGTGAGTATATATATTTTATGCATGTTTAATTTTTATGTTTATTTCCCCAAATTTGTGCCAAAATATTTGGTGAACACTATATTAGACTTTAATTTATTTGTTATTTACTTTTGTGAATATGAAAACAATGACCTAGTTAGGGTTATTGGATAGTTTTACTTGACTATAAGATTTGGAACCCTCCCTAGTGATTTTATTGTGGTAAGAGATCCCTTAGATAGGTATAGCGTATCCATATTGGTCATGACCCTGAATATATAATGTATCAACAATTAGAAGTGTGAGTTAGATTTATCTTCTTTGAGCTAGGATTGATTTAATAGATCAGTTATATTTCTCTTTGCATACATTCTAGTGAACCCGACGTGAATCTAGCCCTTGTAAGTTTTATTTCACACCACCATTTTTGTCTTCATATTATATTTCTATATATTTTTAGTACTATATAAAATTGGTTAGTATAGTTTTAACTTTTTGTGCATAGGTTTAACACACAGTCACTTCAAAATGACTTTATTTTGTTTGTGTAGGTCTTTGCCAATTATAGGTTACTAGTTCAATAATTTCAACACACTAATTTTATTTAGTTATAGATTAACATACATAGTATAATAGGTCAAATCTATCTATTATTTTCTTTTGTTAACATGTAGGTTAATAAACACTATTGAACAAGCCAAGTCTATTCATTATCTCTTATTTAACACATAGGGTTTTGTAGAACTTATTTGAACTAGTTGATCAAGTTGGTAGAATTTAAAAGCAACATTTGTATAATCTCAGCATAAAAAATCTAATCTAAAATTTATTTAAGCCCACCAAGGTTCATTTCTTTTCTCTCTGTGTCATTTTAGTTCTTCCTTTAGTATTATTTTTCACAAGTTGGTAGTCTTTAAAATTGTAACCCTATAGCTAACCAAGTCAACCTAGTCGACTTAGTTCTATAGTCTATCTTCTATCTAAGAGACATAATCAACCTGTTCAACTTTTTTCTTAAATACATTCCTTATATAGAATAATAGTGACCTAGTCAAATTTATTCTATAATATTTACATATAGTGTCACCTAAACCAACTCTATACTATTATCAATCAAGGAATTAACATCTATTTACTAATAATTATTTCACCTTTCCTTTTTAGTTTTTTACATTCTTAAAGTAACTCACATAGATTAAATAAGTGTTTATTTCAAATTAAAATTCTATTTACACTATTTTACTCTTTTTCACACACTACCAAACCACTTTATATTAAAAAGGGATTAAGCATTTATCTTTTCAAGGCCTACCTACTTAGATTTCATCACCAAGGGAGGAAGCTAAATTGGTTTTTTGGCCAAATATAAATACATGGTTAATGGTATATATTTTAAAATAACTTAACACCCTTATTGATGTGGGATTGTGAAGTGAGGGGTTAGGCCCTAATATTAAGCTAGTACTATTGCCAATACAGATCCCTTTCAGTCCAAACGTCCTAAAACCAACCTTAGATTTATTTCTAGTTCCCTATTTTATCTAAGTTTCCTATCACATTAAAATCAAACTTTATTATAGCTTAATAACACTTGGGATGACCAAGTATTTAGCATTTAATTTTTAGTTGCTATTTGATCTTTGATCATTGTGTGTTATATAGTAAAACTTGCATTGGCTAGATTTAGCACAAGGTTTGTGCTACGTGTTCTAATTGGGTCAGTCACTTGATCCAATTGATTATGTGATTTATTTATTATTGATTCAAATTATCTTTAAAAAATTTCCCCTATTTTAGAATACTATCATCTTGCTCAATATAGTCTCTTACAGATTGTTATACCTTCCTACTTTCAATACATAGTCGACTTGCACAACTGTGTATTCTCATCTCCCTATTTAATACTCTGTTTAGTAGTACATATTCAACCTACATGACTATGTGTATCCTTATCAGAATATTTATCCTTCCTATAATACCTAGTCAACTTACATGACTGTGTACCCTTTTATTTTAGTTTTGTTCCTTGGGTTACAGAACATAATTAACCAAATCAACTCTTTATCCTATTTTATGATCTTGTTTTTGCATCATTATTTTTATCCTTTCCCCTATTTCATCATTAAATTCATGTTTGAGGACAACACAAGGTTAAACTCAACATATATGATGAGATTTAACAACCCCAATAGGTTTCCCCATAAACAACTTATGGATTCCACTTTAGGTGAAATCGATGTGTATGTGGCTACTTTCACTAAAAATTATGGGACTCCTCCTTCATATTCAAATCATAACCCTATTTTATTATTAAAAAATAAACTAGAATTAGAGTACACTCTTTAAATGCTTTTCTTCATTAATGAGTTTACTTAACATAGGGGAAAAGACCCTTCTACTATTTACAACCTCATAATAAGTGGTTAAATAGAATAAACCCACTTACCTTCTCCCACATTATCTCATAGATTTAGGAGTGATACATTCTTTGATTCTCAAAATCTCCCTTATATTTTGAATCCTTCTCATACTATGACTTCTTATTCTTTGATTTCTTCCACCTCTATGCCAAATATCTCTACTAACATGGTAGGTTCAACACCTAGTGGGCCTTTTCCTAGACCCACCCTCCTCAATCACTCCACTAGTGCATCATTTGATACCAATGGTAATCATTCCACTATTTCTTCTTTTTCTTCTAATCTTTCTACTAGTGCATCTTTCGCTACACATGCTAATCATGCTACTAGTACCTCATTTTCTACCAATGCCTTTCAAGCCACTAGTGCCATGCATGATATTACTAATAGTGGTACCCAAGCCACTAATACCAATGCTAATTATTTACATGGCATGAAAAATACTTAAAATACCACTCAAACCCATCAACTCTTATTGGGTTTTTTATAGTTATTATAGCTTCAAAAATGGAGTCTATGCCAATGAACTAGTGTGATGGACCTTTCACACAAGACCATGGTCTTGCACACTCACCCAAAGCACACAACTGGAGACTAGTTCCCACATGTTTTATTGTTCAGTGTTATTTACTTATTCATATTATCCCCTTTAATTATTTTAATGGATACTACGTAAAATCACAAACAAACTACTTTGATTCTAATGTTTCTAAACATGTCCACCTTGATTACAAATTACTACTATCACTAGTTAACATTATTACTTTATAAAAAGAGAGGCAAATTAGATTCCATATTACATTATAGTTATTACCCTCAACTTAACACATCATATTCAGTTGTACTGAACACAAGAAAATCATGTAATGTCCATAACTCATATATTAAGAGAGCATCCACAAAGCAATCAACCAACAACCCATCAATTATAATAGGGTTATTTATACTTGTTTATCCCTCACCAAGTATTTACATTAATAATGGAAAAATTAATTTACCAATGGATTCAAAATAGATTGAGAGTCATGATGCTCATTTAATAAACTTTGCCTAAGGACACAGACCTTTATGCCCCCTATATACCTACACTATGCTAGATTTTTATTGTCATGTGTTCATATTCTCATGTTTGGTAAAAAAAATTGATTAATAAGGGATAGGTATCCCATATGAATCATTATTTAACTACCCCCACTTCCCATGTATTCCCCAAATCTTCTACTTAAGTTCTGAGTCCTATGTTCTCAGGTTCCTTGTGACTAATTTTTCTTTGACTGGGTCCTCTCATGTTAGGGCTTCCATGCCTTTGTCCTCTCATGCCCTATAGTTTTTGTGCCAGAGTGATTGTATGCCTATCAAGTCTTATACCGTAGTCTCTCCACACTATATTACTTCTGTGCCATGCCAGTCCTATGCTAAAATGGACAATACTTAGCCAAAATTTGGGGCCAACATTAATCCACACTAAGCTCTTAGTCTATCCTAGACTAAGTTGTGATAGTGGCCTCTATAAAAAAATTGGGTCTTATCTGCTCGATCCCCTTCATAACATTATTATAATATGGCAATTGATTGAGTAGCATGGTAGTTATTTATTATATGGCCTTCTTTGATCTCTTCATCTCCTTGAGTTGGTGAGAGGTATCATTAGCCTTCTTAACCAATTTATCTAGGGATGTGATGGCATCCTTTTGGATGTCTTCAAATATTGACACTTCCTTGACAACTTATCCTTGAAGGGATGTAAAACTTGTATTCAATTGTTGATGATGGGTATTAATGGTTTCCTCTATGTCTCTACATCTTTGAATACCTTCACACACTCAGCATGATCCTTTATTAAAAGTTTAACATCAACCAGCTGATGCCTCTGGGTTTCTTCATCTTTGATCCAATCCTCCAAAATTTTATTTAGGCATGCTAGCCACTCAAAAATTCCATCCAAAATTGGGTTGAATTCCACAATAATTTTAGGGATAATTTGTAGACTTTTGATGCCTCAGTGAACTACTCTACTATCTCTAGTCCTTCATCTTTTAGTGTGGGTTGTTCCCTGCATCATTTCAGTAGAAAGGTCACTAGGGTCTCTAACTTGCCTATGGCATCCCCATATAGAGGTACACCATTTACCAGCACTAGATCCTATTCCAAATTTTTTTATAGAGGTTTAATGTTCTCACTTTTGTCTATGTGGCCTCTTTGACTTACTGTTTCAAAATAGCCACTTCTTCGATGAGTGTTTATTTGACAGTGAATTATTTATTATACATACCCATAATTTAGGCATATTTCCTCTCAATAGTGTGTGCACTAGAATCTAAAAAAATATTCTAGCATGTTAACTTCATGGCTAGCTAAAAAACTATAGTGTTTTCTAGAAGAGGGGAGATATTTTGAGGATCCACCCATAGTGGCTTAGGTGGTGTAGGAGCATTAGGTCCTAAGGAGAGGCTATCTTGAGGGAGCTTGAATTATTTCTCCTCATTATACATGTCTAGAAGAAAAGACACTTGCTTCCTAGTCTCCAAGGTTGCATTTTTTGGAATGAAGTGCAACCATAGATATAACATCCTATCAAGGATGCCAAATTGATAACATTCACATGGATTGGTAGGTGCACCATCACCAGGGTGTTCTATGGATTCAACGAATTCCTTCCCTTTTAGTGGGGTCATTTTCTAACTCAACCCCTACACTGGTATCCATTTAAGTTCTACCAATGGCCATTCTATTCCTTTATTCCTCATCATACCCCTCTTCATCATAAATTTTCCCTACATCAAATAGTGAGTCGTTAGAGATAACATCCTCCTCACATACTAGGGAAGGGATATTCTTATAATTAGAACCCAATGTTTGTACTTGTGCTATAGGGATTCCTTATTAAAATGTTTGTTCTACAAAATTCTACTGTGAAGCTCCTGAGGATGATTTTGGGGGAGATAGTTGTGATGGTTTAAGGGGTGAGGATAGTGTTAGAGGAACATGTGGAGGTGAATTTGGAGGTGGAGGGACTTGTGGTGGTGGTGATTTGGGTGGAGATGGTTGAGGAGGTGAAGGGCATGGTGGAAAAGGATGAGGTGGAGAAGATCGAGGTGGAGATGGGTATGGTGGAGATAGGTGAGGTGGAGATGGGTGATGTGGAGATGGGTGAGGTGGAGATGGGCATGGTAGACATGGGTGTAGTGGAGATGGGCATGATAAAGATGGGTAGAGTAGAGATAGGTACAGAGGAGATGGGTGTAGTGGAGATGGGTGAGGTGAAGAAGGATAAGGTAGAGATGGGAATGGATATGAGGGGTCTTATTATGGAACTTGGGAAACCTTCTATCAATTTGGTTATGCTTGATAACTACTTGTGATAGCCTCATGTTCAACCCTTTTTTTCTTCTACAATGGTGGCTCTAGCAAAAAAATTTCCTTAGGGTCTCTACTCTTTAGATCCTTTTGAGGGTGTAGCATATAAACCAAGTTATTCACTTACTCCCCCACCATTATTTGTTTGACCTTTATGTCTGTTAGGTCCATCTCATTCCTCTCCTAGTAGGCCTTCTTGCCTAGATATAAAAACATTTTTTGAAGAGTGTGAATCTCTAAGTCCATCTTCTTAGCCTCCAAGGTAATGGGTTGTGCATCATAGATCTAGTTCATGGAGTCCATGAAGTACCATGTCAAGAAGGCATTCAATAACTTTAACCTTATGGAAAGCTCTCTAGAAGGGGTAATTCTTATGTACACAAGGGAGAAGTGTTATTTCACTATAAATTGGGCTTGCTCAATAGCCAAAGGGGGTGAATCCTTTGGGATGCACCACTCATTTCTAAACACAACCCTCATGCCATCAAACTAATACCTCATCTTGATTTTTCAGGAGGGGGTGATGTGGTAAGGACATGTGAACTCCTTATATCATTTAATAGGGGACATGTGCATGGGTGGGTATATCGAGTTCAATACTCACAAGCTATAGTCTAGTATGCCGATCTCATTAAAAACCATTAAGAAGAGAAACACCTCCCATAGAAACCTATGTTTGTGGGTTCAATGGGTTTTCTCCACATTTTCAAAAATGTGTGGCCTAATTATATTTTAATCCTTGGGTGACTTGGTGGGTGATGTATAGATGTATCATGTCAACTTCCTTCCACCAATAAATCCCATCAATCTTGGTCATAATGATCTTCATCATAACCTAGAGACAAGATCCTATAGGTTATTGATATACATAGTATGGCCTTGCTTCTAGTACATAAGAACCATAAAGGTTTTTTAGACCTCTTTAGACTTCATCGGGTCATTGGCCACATCCAACCCTGAGCACTATAGTTCCATGACCTTACTTATCCTCTTGAGCATGATCTTTATAATACATCCAAAAAATTAGATATAGTCTTCAGGAATGCATAAGAGCAAGAACTGAACTTCCTCTATGGGTTTTCCAAAGTATGGAAAATTGAAGAGTTGGAACAACCCTACAACATCGAACACATTAAATATCTTGAGATCAAATACCACTTAGTTTTTGGTGTTTTAACACTTGACTCGGTAGTAGTTTTGAAGTTCAACCTCATTTCTCAGTTGCCAATGGTTATAATCAAAGATTTTATAAGTAGAGACCTTGGAGACCCAATTGTTCATCTGTAATACCAATTATGGATACTACATTTCCTCAATCAATAAAGGTGAGGATGGGGATGATTGAGTCTTATTTGATAGGCATGTCATGATTACTTCCTCTCTCTCTATGTGTTCAACTTATTCTAGAGTTTCTTATCTAATGAAAACTTTATCCCCCCCACTTACCTCTTCTCCCTCTAGTATCATTGGTAATGGTTTAGTTCTCAAGGCCTTTTTCTTAGGCCATATCACCCTCTATGGAGCCCAAAGGTTGACACATGGCCATCTAACATTTCCAAATTAATACATGGTTATGACTTCAACTTTTTGAGCTTGAGTATATTATAATGGAGGAATTATGAAACATATAACCTATAAGCTCTCTATCATGACCGTTTCTCAAAGTTCCTCATATTTCTATTGGCAAGAAGTGACACTTTCCTTAATACTTGTATTAAATTGTGACTTCTCTATATTTTGGCTCTAATATTCACTTGTTTAGCTCTAGTATTCACTTATTTAGCTCTGGTATTTACTTATTCTTAGCTTTTTGGCTTTGTTAATCATAATTAATTGCAAAGGTAAAGGGTAAAAATAAGTTAACTAGCCAATTTATAGGCTCAAGGGGGTTCCATTTTCATTAGTACCTTCTCATCACCCATCACTTCATGTCATTAATGTGGATCTTTAAATTCCATCATGATTCAATCATTGCTTTTGACATTTAATGCTTTTAATGGTATTGTCATGTCATACCATTAACACATTTCTTGCCATAACTATTCTTTCCAAATTAATGGCATGTCCCATATCATTCCTTCCTTTAAATTGGATGATAGCTATGTCCCATCTTACCTTGTTGTGGAAGACATCTATCTTTAAAAATTCAAATTAATGGAAAGAATACCCTATCCTTAGGATTCATAGTTTGTGTGCCTAAAATGACTTGTGTTTCGTTAAAATTTTATGTGCCTAGGTTCTTTACACCCTAAAAACCTTGTGCACCCACATACTTTTTATGCATATGCAATCTGTGTGCCTATGATACTAATATTTATGATCTCTTTTTACCCCACACTAAAATGAGTCATAGTCCTCCATAAAAAGAATAAAACATTAAAAATAAATGATTGCAAACATAAAAGGTAGTTCTTTTATTGAAAAAAATAAATCCTAAACTAATGGAAAAAACCTTATTGATTATAATACTTCAACTATTCAGAAGTGAAATACGATCGGAGTTGACTTATATTGTGATGCCCAAGAAAGAACTGGCTGTCTAACTTTTGTAATCAACATGATTTTATAGGTCAAATTATATGAATGATGAAGGACCATCCCAATGAATCTAAAGTTTTCCAAGATGGTACATAAACTTGGAGTCATATAGTAGGACTTTCATTCTCAGAGTAAAACTTTTATACTTTAAGTGTTGGTCATGTCATGCCTTATGTTTGTGTTTTTCTACATCCTAACTCTAATGAATGAGGAACCAAGATTCATAAATGTTTAACAAAGCATCTAAACATGATTTCAAGGATGCCTCCTCATCTAATTATCCTAAGCATGCTATATGCAGAGATGGTATCAAAAAGTCAACTAGTAGGTCTGCCTCCTTGCCATACACCAAATTGAAGGGGGTGATTTTGTTTAGGTAGTTGTAGGTTGTTTGATAATCCCATAGTACTAAAAATAGCCTATCAACCCAATCATTTTGGCCAATATTTTAAATCTTTGTCACAGTGGTGCCTAGGATCTTGTTGAATGCCTCAGTAGTGCCATTATCTTCAGGATGCTATGATGTCATTTTATGGTGTGTAATCATGAACTCATTCATCAAGATACAAATTATTTCATTTAGGAAATGGGTACCACAATCACTAGTGAAACTTAGTGGGCATCCAAACCTAGTGATAATATTATCCTAGATGAAATGTGTAGTAGTGGTAATATTATAGTCTTTTGTTGGTGTAACATTAGCCTAATGCATAAAGTATTCAATTACCGTAATGATGCATCAAGATCCTATTCTTTGTTCAGCTAGAGTGATGGGGCTAACAAGATTAATGGTTCATTTCTTGAATGATTCCTAAAAAGGTATTGGTTCTAAAGGCATGTCATCTCTATAGTTAGGTTTTCTCATATTCTGACATATATCACACTGCCTAACATATGCTTTAGCATCTTTAAGATAGTAGGCCACCATACTCTGGCTAGTATAACCTTACACACGGTATCCTCTCTAGCATAGTGTCCTCCTATAATTCCTTCATGAACTTATAAAATTAATTTGGGGAACTCATGATGCATAACACAACATATAATAATCTTATCATATCCAAGTTTATAAATATATCCTCCTATGGGTTGAAATGGTGTGACATGGACTATGAGTTACTTCTTGGCTTGGAGAGTGAGATAATCAGGTGCTGAACTAGAGATCAGAAAAGTAATAATATCCTTGAAATCTTTAGGTACACAAGTGACATGTAATAATTGATAATTAGATAACTCTTCTTCAATGGTGCATAAGGGTTCTCCAAACTCATTTTGGGACAAGTGTTCAAGTCCATAATTGGCTTTCCTAGGCTTCACCATGATGTAAATTTAGAACTCTTCAAACAACACTATCCAATGATAGATCCATCCATGCAGTATAGGTTTATTGATAAGGTACTTAAAATACTCATAATATATACATAAAACAAAAGAATTATCTATTAAGTACTATCAAAACTTATATAGAGCATATACCATCAACAATGCTTTGCACTCTGTAGTGGTATAGTTCCTTTTAGCTAGATTGAGATTTTTGTTAGAAAAATAGATTAGATGGTCCAAGTGACCTTTTATTTTTTGTGAAAGGATTACATCAAAAACCATTCTAGATGTATCATTATGGACATGAAATGGTTTTGTCTAATCTAAAAATTGGAGGATAAGAGTAGTGACCAGTTTATCCTTTAGTGTTTCAAAAGCTTCTTTGAAAGAAGTCATCCATATGAAATGTTCGTTATGATTTAAAAGTTAATTCATGGGTAAAATAATCTTTGTATATCCATGGATGACTTTATATAGTAACTGGTATGACCTATAAAGTCATGGACCTCACACTGAGTCTTGGGCACTAGGAGGTGAATAATAATAGAAACCTTCACCAAGTCTACTAGAAGTCCTTCCTTACATATAATATGTCCCAATATCACACCAAATGGTGTAGAAAATATGAAATTATTTAAGTTCAAAGATATTTGTAAGACCTATCAACACTCAAACATAAGCCTCAGGTTATAAAAATGGTCTTTGACCAAACCATAAACTATCTAATCATCCAAGTAAACTTGAATAAAATTATGGATGAAATACTTAAAGGCTTCAATAAATATGCATGAGAACATAGTTGGAGCATTATTCAATTTGAAGGGCATGATAATATATGTCAAATATCTCCATTCAGTGGAAAATGTTGTCTTTAGTTGGTCTTCTTTAGCTATTTGTACTCGATGGTATCCCAAGAAGCCATCTGTGAAGGTATATATCTCACATCTAGTAACACCTTCTAGGATTTCCTTCATGAAAGACATTGGGAAAGGGTCAGGATACATGATGCATTAAGTATTCAATATTCCACACAAATATATATGCATCCATATTTCTTGATACTAATCACCACTAGACTAACCCATTCATATTTATCAATGGGGGTGATTACACTAGTGCACAACATCCTATCAAATTCCTCTTTGACATCCACTTGTAGATTAGGATTCATTATATATGGATTCTTTTAGATTGGTCGAGCACTGTTAATAAAATTCATATGAATCTTTCCTAAATATGGATGGACTCCCTTCATTTTGATTTAATTTATTAGAAAGACATCCTGATATTCCTTTAACAACTTAAATATCTTTGAAATTTTTGTTCCAATCTAGTAGTTTCCTATCATAGACATTTTTAGTTCTTACTTTGTGTTAATATTGGGATAAATAGTCTGAATGGGCCATTGTAAGGGTTTTCTAGATTGGCACCAGTATCACAAATAATTCTTGTGTCATAGTTCATAGCGACATCCAAATGGGTTGTTAAAGGGTCATGTGGATTGGATCCTTCACCTTCTTCCATGTGAAACACTAGTTTCTATTTTCCTAGATGTATTTATTCATCCCAGTCATGATCAAGGATTGGTTTAGGCATGGAAACTTGTGCTGATGATTCATCAAATAGATGCAAAGTTTGTTCAAGAACATGATGAATATTTCATAGATGATCTTCAATGGGACTTGGATCACCACTAATCACTTCATGTATGACTTGGAGGATGAGGCATAAATCCATTCTTGGAGAAGAATAAGATAGAATCGATGTCATTTTTTCCATCAAGAGATTCCAAAATTGGGTTCCTATGTGCCATTCTTCATAAATATACCATGCCCTTACCTAGGTATGTAAAGTTCCATAAAATGCATGCACCCACAAGTACTCCTATAGATATGACTCTTCATTTCTCCACATTTTCTTGCAATCTTATAGATGTAGTTTAGGTGCTAGTACTCCACTATAGCTAATTATTCCCCTGACCTTGTTATTGTCGTGGAACCAATGATGCAAATTAGATCATACTTGGTCCCACCAAAGGATTCATTCATGATGGGTTCACCACCATCTTACTATTGTACCATCTAAGAGATGAGCTAATGATCTCATACAATCACTTTTAGTAACATAAAATTCTTCAAGGTGATGTATGAAGTCACATACCTCTATTTGCCCATAGAATTGTGGAGTCTCATCAAGTATTTCAAGCAATGCCCTTTATGATTGGTCCCCTCATGTCTTCATCAATGATAAGGCACACAAACCTGTAAAGTTTATGTAAATATCATGGAATGGTCTCTTGACTTATAATTTCACTACACTATCTTTTAGTGAGGTTGTAGTTGCTATGTGCCCAACAATTACAAGTATTACTTGTAGTGTTAAAGAGGGAATAAGTGTCTGACCATATGAAAATGCCATCAAAAGTTGGATCTCTTTGCTCATAATCTCTATTAGTGACATTGTAGATGTGGTTAATGTATTCTTCCACATTGATGGGTTATATATAAGGGGCCTCCTATGTTTGTTCCAAGGTAATAACAATGTGCTAGTCAGTGTTATCAAAAATGATATACCACTTCTTAAAACTTAGATCTAAATTATTTTCATAGAAATAGGTTTGTCACAAAAATTTGGGAAATAATTTTCCTTAGCTAATTCAAGAACCTCAAAATCTATCTTGAAGGGTACTCCAAGCATTTCAACTATGGCATTTTTGAGGACACCTATTAGTAAAGCACAAGTCTTGTTAGCTATGAATAACACATGATGTGATGTTTGCAACACTGGACTAGCCATTTTTTGCTAAGAATCTTTAGTGAGGACATTCACTTCTGCACAAGTGTCAACTAGTATGTCCCAGATTACCCATCCATCAATGGAATTATTGACTAGTATCTCTCTATCTTTCAAGGAAGAAAAGGGAATAGGAGTGTCTTAACTGTAAGCATGATTTATATGAGGATCCTTAGTCTATCAATAGAATTGATGTTGAGCATCAATTGGTGTTTTTTATTGATTCTTAAGCCAAGTACTCAGCTTTGGGACAATGTCCTCATCCAACATGTGCTTATACAACTCTTGGAAGTCATCACATGCCATGTTTTGTACTTCACTTGGCCTTTATATAATAGCACACTGTATTACTTCTTTGTCTTTAAGTAATTGAATCTCTCCCTAAATTTTTCATATCAATGCCATTGTATCTTGGAGGACATCCTTCTGCTATTGGTAATTATGATACTTCCTTGTTCATGGTTCTTCATGCTAAACCTTTTCAAAAGAATTTGAGAGAGATTGAGACTATCTGATGTGTAAGGTAATATTCACCTATTAAAAATTTGGGATACTTGAACATATGTGCAAATGTGGTTTATCAACTCATTTCATGTTGTCACCCTTTTCATTTTGATCCTTAGTAATAGTTGCATACAAGTTAGGACACTCTTCTAGTCGATGGTCCTTTTTATAGAAAGCACATATAGGGTAGTTTGAGTAATCCTTTTGGTAGTGGTATGGGGATCTACATTTGTAACATGTCATATGTGGGAACTAGCTACTTACTCTTTCTCAACCATGATATCCATCATTATCTTGACTATTTCTATAGAGGTTTGGCACGTGCTACATGCTTGTGCTTTATAGATGTCACTTATCAGTCAATAATCATCAGTGACATGAGTGTAAGCATCAAATATATTATAATACTTAGAAACCTTAGTGTGTTTATCTCACTATAGAAGAGGAAAAGAGTGTGCATCATGTTCCTTATGATATATTTCACATGTCTATTGAAGTACTACATAAATTTTTGTACACAGGTAGTTACTCTGTGTATGCCCTTTGGATTAATAATCAGTGTACCAAACATTATTGTGTGTATCATGTTCACTATTGGCTATTATTTTATCATGATACAATGACATTAAAGGTATATGAGCTTCCATAAATGGTCTAATCTTGGTATCAACACTTCTAACTACTTTGGCATAAAGGGCAGCTTCCAAAGTTTTACATGGGTTAGTGAAAGTCATCTGAGATAACATTCATCTAAAAGGGAGTAACAATCCTCCCATAATCCATTGTCCATGATGCAAAACATTTATTTCTAAGGATAGCTTTGATAAAAGCATTTTAAACCTTGCATCATAGTCTCTCACATTTTTAGTAAGTTCTTGTTTGATGTCCTTCAATGTAGCTATGCTTTGTTGTTCAAATTCTAGAATGTCAAACTCTTGAAGAAATAATATTTTAAGTTGATCATAGTCAATTATATCTTATTTAAGATTAAATTTTTTATTCAATTTATGCACGTGGTCTAAAAGTGTAGTTGCAAACTATGTGGCTTTATGCTCAAAAGAGGTGATGCCTTGTGCCCTTTAAATAAGTTCACATTTGTGGACATGCTAAACTACATTTCCACACCTAAATATTCTAGTAAATGAAGCATCATTTCATAATATACCATTACTTTATAGTGCCTAAATTGGTTGTTATTGAGAACCTTTAGCCCCTATCTTTTGAGGGGGAAGTCCACTACTTCCTCTTGTACCTCCACCTATTCTACCTCTAGTACCTCCAACTGTAGCACTTGTGATATGGGGTATGGTATTTGGGTGATTAACCAAACTTGGCCTTGTACTCCATCCACTTTGAGGGCTAGACCCTCCAAGCATCCCTAATTATGCTATGAAATTTTTTTAAAGGGGGGAAGAAAATTTTAAGTTTGTATGTATGTCAAATGGTTGAGTTTTATTATCACATACTAGCTTAGTCTATGATTCCATGTTGTCTATGTCCAAATTGTGTATGTGCACTTCATTGGATTCAATAACATGAGCATGCACTATGGTTTGGGAGTTGGGTTGGTTTAGACTTGGTTCTTTGGTTACCACCATCTAGCTAGTTTCTCCTTTATATGATATTAGAGGCATTGGGTGCGATTCAAAGGTGATGGGGTCTTATTTATGTGTCTCTACTTCCTTATGGATCCTAATAACACTACTTAATTTTTCCCAGCCCTTTCTTGCTAAATTGATTCCTATAATCCTTTACTAAGCTTCATCATACTTTCACCTTTGTAATGCCTGTTGACTGGCTACCATTTTAAACCCATAATCTTTTCCTAACTCTTTTCTTCTCCCTTCCCAAATTTTTAGCTCATACATAGAAGGATTTATCTATCCATTGGCATAGTCTCAATTCCCAAATTAATAAATAAATTATTAATTTATGAGGCAAAATGTCTAATATAATGACCATGCAGTTCTCAAAGGAACTGGAACTTGGCTTCTTCAGGACATGAATAGGTGGTTATAGTGTACTTCAAAATGTATTTATTCAAAACTCCTTTATAAAAAACTTTAATAGTTTTATTCCATGGGATTCTAAGTAGTGCTAAAGTTCTTTGTCACTCTAGTATCCAAGACTATCTTCTTCCAAGATATTGAGACCATCCTTGAACATATGTAGAGAGCCAAATGTGTAGGTGAATTGGGACTTTAGCAAAGAAAGTTTCATACAATGTACTATAGAGATTATGTTATACCCACTATCATACGTAATTTCATGGTTCAAGATAGAGAACTGAAAAATTATCTTCAACTTTGGTAATCCATTATTCTATATTCTCAAGGGTAATGCATTCAAACATTTTCTATGACTGAGCAACAAGCACTTTCGGTCCTATTAACAGAACCAAAATGTTGGGTTTTTTATAGTTATTATACCTTTGACACTGGAGTCTATCCCAAAGAGCTAGTTCACTAGAACTTTCACACAAGACCATGGTCTTGCCCTCTTACCTAAAGCACATAATTAGAGAGCAATTCCCGAGGGTTTTGTTGCTTAGTGTTATTTCCTTAGTCATATTCTCCCCTTTATGTATTTTAAAACATACTATATAAAAGTACAAACAAACTAATTTGATTATAATGTTTCCAAGCATGGACACATTGATTATAGATATTGCTATCACTAGTAAACATTATTACTTTAGAAAAAGAGAGAGGCAAATTAGATTCCATACTATGTTCTAGTTAGTACCCTCAATTTAACACATCACATTCAACTAAACTAAACACAATAAAATTATGTAATATACATAACTCATATATTAAGAGAGAATTTAGATTTCAATCAAACAATAACCCATCAATTACAATAGGGGTATTTATACTTGTTTATCCCTAACCAAGTGTTTACATCAATAATGGAAAAATTAAATAACCAATAGAATCCCAATAAATTGAGAGTCGTGGCACTCATTTAATGAAATTTTCCTAAGGACCTAGGCATTTTCACCCCCTATATACCTGCACTATGTTGGATTCTTATTGATATTTTTTCATATTCTCATGTTCGATACAAAACTTCTGATCAATAAGGGATAGGTATCCCATATGAACTACTCCTTAACTGCCCCCACTTCCCATACACTCCCCAAGTCTTCTGCTTAAGTTTTGAGTCCTATATTATTGGGTTCCTTGTGACTAATATTTCTTTAACTAGATCCTTTAATGTTTGGGATTTCATGCCTTTATCCTCTCATGCCCTATAGGTTTTACACTACAATTATTTTATACCTATCAAGTCCTATGCCATAGTCTCTCCATGCTATGGTCCTTCCACACCATGATAGTCTCATGACAAAATGGATAATACTTACATAAAATTTGGGGCCAACAACTCTTATTGTAAAATTATAATCAAATGAATGCCTTTCAAACTAATAATGCTTATAAATTGATGCAAATGCATAATCACCTTATTTACCTCCAAAATCAACCTCACTAGGTTCCATGTGGAGTAAAAAATCAAAATGCTCCCCACTTCCCCTTATTTATTCCCATGGAAACCTCATTCCCCAATCACTCCTTGTTAACAAAATGATTAAACATCTTCAAAATGAACCTCTCAAGACTCAAATTTACAATTTTGATATAGGAGGTATCACACCTACCATTAGCTACAATGGGTCAACTGATCCTACTTTATATTTAAAAGCATGTGGTAATATCTAAAAAATTTGGGTCAAGTTAAACACTTTTACTTATACTAAAATATTAGTGAAAACCCTCATCGGAGATGCTTTATATTGTTATAATTAACTCAAGTCCCATTCTATCACTATCTTGGAAGATCTAGTATATATATATATATATATATATATATATATATATATATATATATATATATATATATATATATATATATCTTGTATTTTATACAAAGTATAAATTACAAAATAGCTCTAGATCTAAGGCTGGGCTCCATCATGCCTTTCATATGGCCTAGCCACGCTACCCATATATGCTTAGGAATATACCATTTGAATGTTATGATATAATGATTTAGTATGGGATCTCAAAGCTACTACCTATGCATGTAGATTGGCCACATCGGCTTTCACCTATCCTAGTTAGATCATGGTAGCCATATGCATCACTCTCTCCTAAGGCAAGCCTTGATAGGCCTATGCCTCTCCCTCTCCCACCCCTATTGATGGTTTCAATCCATATATACATGCTTTAAAATGCCTCATGGCCTCCCCCACCAGTCTAAAATAGGCCACTTGGGTTGGGGTAGATGACACCACAGGATCATCTAGTATGGTGGGGTCATATGGAGCCAATACCCCATCTAAAATGTCATGGTGTGCAACCATAAATAAAGATCCCCACCTGATCTCCTCTATTGTAAGATATGTAAAACCAAAAATAGATAGACATTAGATCATATATATATACATATATATATATATATAATATATATATATATACATATATATATATATATATATATATATGTACTATAATCACATGTAAATACTAGCGTATATCAAATCTTAAATTAAAATTACAACATTTTCTCACTAGTGCTAGTGTCACCAATCACCATCTCCCCATTTGCTCACCTACCAAACATGGTCTCTCCATCCACTCATCCCTCAAGTGCCTCCTTTGAAGATTACCTTTACAATAGTGAAAATACATGATTCATCACTCAAGCACACCATGACACTCTCCTAAGAGGTACCTCTATGAACCAGCTATGTCCTAGAGCAGTTGTTGGGTCTTCCTTCACTATAGCCTTTACATGTGCCTACTCTCACTGATAGTGCCTCTGTATACTATGTCTTTAGGGTGGTCACTAATACTATGGTACCTATTATGGTGCCTACTATGTGCCTACATACACATCCATCTCATCTCCTCCCATTGTTACCTATTATTATGCTTGACCAGTCTATGGTCTAGCATTCCATGACCAAATCACATGTATCTATATTTTTACTCTTCCTCTTCCTCTCCCCCTTAGATCTCTAGCATGCCATGCCCAATAAGTAGGAAATACTAGAGGGGTCATTATGTGTAGGATTTCAAACTACCCTATTAAGTGTGCCACCAGATGTGCCTATATATATATGAGGTGTAGTGGCCTATAATATGTACTTGTGTCAACCCTTTAGTACTGGTTGACTAGTTAGGTGATACAATAGCAATGTGTATGTAAGGATACCATAAAATATCCCATCATGTGATATTTTACAATGCTAACATATGGGTCACATATTAAGATACATGGTCTTGCCTCCATCATATGACTTGAGGTAACCTGTCATCGACCACATAGGGAAACCTAATTGGGTGATATGTGGGGAACCTCTCATGTATCCAAGAACTTAATAAAATAAGAGGACCTATGGTATTATATCCTATAGACAAAATACCATGCATAACATGCATGAGATGGACACAAATGACAACCCTAAAGTCATAGAGTGCTCTCTAATCTAAGATGGATTGACACAAGGCTATCACATATAGTGGTACCTTCACGTCTGACTTGTGGCATAAAACTCATGATATCATAAGTCTTATCATGACCTTACATATGTTTGGAATATCTATAATATATACATCAAATAAAATCACCCTTAATATAGGGTATATCTTATTTGATCACATCACCCATTGGGATAGTGCTCACCTCTCTTCTAGATCATCTAGTGTCCCAATGATCACTGGTGTCCCTTTTATTAGTAGTCCTAATAATGCATGGAAATCCTCTAGTGTGATACCCACCTAAATGATATCCCCATCCACCACCAATCAAAAAGTGTTAGTCAACCATTCCCATACTCTAAGGAACATGATAACAAGATCAATATTAATCAGGATCCACTTCATCTCCATGATACCTCCAAAGCTCAATGTGACTAGTCATGATTTGTCCATGTTATTTAGTCTATCTAGTAGGTCTAGGAGTGATAATGCATCTATGAAGCACCAATACCTCTGGCATATCTTAAAAATATCAAACAAAAAAGAGTGTATTATATTTTCATGTCATAATTAATCAAAATACATTCTTAAAAATTCACAAATTAGCCACTTAAAATTAGTTAGTTTGATGTAGTTTCTCAATTTTCTATAGATTTGACCAATTTAATACTAAATCATCCCTATATTTATGATACTAAATTACCCACCCCCTTTTCCAACTAGATTAGCCATTTTAATACTAGATCGACCATCTTCTTACTTTACGATACTATATCAGCCCTATTATATATAGTCAGCCTTGTTTTTTAATACTACATTGGCCCTATCCAACCAACTAAGTTAGTATTTTCATATGAAATTAACCTTGTTCCCCTTACCAACTAAGTCGACCTACTGCTACATTTTTAGTAACCTATTAGTATACTAAATTAGTCCACTACTACACAGTCAAACCTATATTTTTGGCTCACTTTATGGACTAGGTTGACCAAGTTGACTCTGTTCTTCCATAGTGGTAATTTTTTGACCATTTACCATAAATTAATTAGGCATTTATTGGTCTAACATCTTCCTACCCAGTACCTTGTTATACCCATAGTTTACCTCAAAATTTCCTAGGGTTCATTTTGGTGCCTAGATTTTGCCTACCAATAATTTTTCTATTTTTGTCTCAATTTTAAATAAAAATATTATTTTTTTTGAAATTTCCAATTGCTAACTTGTGTTTCACTCATTACAGCCACTATGTGTCCTCCTTATCTCAACTATCATCTCCTCACCATGATAGCTCTCTGGTCTCAAAATAGGTCTCTCAAAGCTCTATTTTCCTAGAATACTAAAAATAACAAATGAATTATTTTTCACCCTATATATATTTACTATTCAAAAATTATTTACCTTTCATAAATTTATAGGTTAGATTTTATATTTTGACCATATCTTTGTTTATAGCATCTCTTTTTTGGAACCATAAAATGTTATATAATCTTGACATCATAGAGAATATTTTCATCTATTATATGTATATGTTGATTTTTTTTAATTTTTCATGCTAATTTATATAGGTTCACTTAATGTTTGTTACATTAGACACCTTCACACTTCCTGGATCTCCTTATTTATCTATAGTACTAAGGTAAGTAAAAGTATGTTTTTTTAAATTATATTCTTTCATTTATCTTATTTGATCCTTACTATAATTTATTTGGATTCAATGTTTTGTGTTGCTATGTTATTTTTGTAAATCAGCATCTCGTGTTTCACCTACATGACACATGATGAGTTTAGAGTGGGGAATATGTATACACATAATATTTTCAAACTTTATCAGTTACTGACGATTTCTCTCTTACAGGAACTTATCAAGTCTCAATCTCTCTGAGCGCATGACTTAAGGAGTGCACTGAGAAAGGGGTAGGTAGACCATTGGTGCTTCATAAAATTTTTGTCCCTTTACTACCACTTGATATCTACACAACCATATCATAAAAACATTCCCCTAAGTTTTGCCTCCTCTTTTGCATACTCCCTTAGTCATTTTTGGCCTTCATTATCCCTTTCCTAGCATAAACTCCTTTTTGATGGATTATGACACAATGTCGACCCCATTGACCCTGTACTCTAATTGATAACACTAATTTAGGGTCTAGGTCAGCCCTTGGACAACCTATACCAAAACCTAATTTATTTTATCAATAAAAATATACAAGTTATTGGTCTGACCCTATCAACTTAACTTTTGGAAAGGAATAAGGATAAATTCATCTATATATACACATACTCATTTCATCATTTATTTAGGAAGAGAATCAGAAGAAGAGATATATAGCATAGGTTTTTATCCACCATTATACTGTAGGAGAATAACTTAGGGTTTCATACTTTCCTTGGAGATATAGATATTGTTTTGTGAAGAAGTATTTTAGATGCATAGATAGGTTGTGTAGCCTAGAGATGACTTGTCCTTGTTTTTATTACATTCCACAACAACCTCTTGCAAAGCACCTTGGCTAAGGGAAATATTGAGGCTTGGTAGGTTCATATTCAAAGTTAAGTATTACTAACTTTGGTAATCTTTTATAAGATTAGATTGATTTACATTTGTACTTCTCTCCCATGCATTAGTATTTTGTATACATTGACATGATTATATATCTTCTATGTGTGTTTATTGTTTTATGTTTATTACCCCCACTTTATGCCACAAGATTTGGTGAACAATAGATTAGACTTTAATTTATTTGTAATTTACTTTTGTTAATATGAAACCATAGGACCTAGTTAGGGTTATTGCATAGTTTTACTTGATTAGAGGATTTAGAACCCTCCCTAGTGATTTTATTATGGTAAGATATCCCTTGGCTAGGTCTAGTAGATCCATATTTGTCATGACCCTGAATATATAATGTATCAATAATTGAAAGTATAAGTAGGATTTATCTTCTTTGAGCAAGGATTGATTTAATAGATCAATTGCATTTCCATTTTAATATAATAGGCATCTGATATATATGCCTTCATAATTATTTTATTATATCACTCCTTTATTCAATATGTAATGGGTTGCCTTCATCTTAAGATCCCTTTTCTACATTTGGTTTAATCCTAGAGGAGGCCTTCCATAAATAACATATTGGATAATTAGATCATACCAGTCTTGATGGACTATTTATGACTAGTCAAGATATACCACATTAATTCTTGGGTCTATTTAAATAATTAGTTGAGTGAGGCCTTGTCCTCTAACTAAATTTGATCGATTTTATTTCTAGGTAATACTCTTTTAACTTGGTCACCCATTGACTTCTATGTTCTACAAAATCATTTTGTCTAAGCATGCGATTTATGGTTGGGTCTAAAACAATATCATGTACCTTGATCCTAAGGATATAGTGTTGGAATTTATTCATAGCCTTTACCAAATAATAGACATGTTTATCTAAGTTGGATTACTTTTGTTCAATATCATTCAAGTTCATGCTCATGAAGGTTATCATATGTTCATCTTCATATAGCTTCTAAGTAAGCCCCATGGGTATGATGTGTTATAAATCAAAGTAGTAAAGGTATTAGTCCTTCGTATAGTCTAAGATAACTAAGATCAATACCTACATGATGACATCATTAATATCTTGGAAAGACTTCCTATCTAAATAGGTCCATTCCACTCTAAATTTTTATTTCAACATTGCATTCAATGGATTAATAATTTCAGAAAAAACAAATATAAACTTGTGCACAAAGTTAATATTGCTAAAAAATGTCTTTAATTATTTCTTATTGTTAGGAAGATGTATTCTATAAATTACATAAACATGCTTGGGTTTAATATAAATGCCTTCCTTGGTGATAATATGGCCAAGGAGTTTACCTTATGTGACATCAAAGATGCTCTAATTTATTTTGAGAGAAATACCATACCTCTTGCACCTATTAAATTTATTATGTAGGTGATGGATATGATAAGAACTACATTTTAAAAAAACACAAAGATTTTAATCATAGACACCTACATATCATAATAGAATATTGAATAGATGATAATCAAAAAAAATTGTGGGCCATGGTTTATAAAATATTTTAGATAATATTGAATCTGAATCTTTTTTTATTGTATTCAACATGGATTCTTTTTTCTCACTTTTTTATTTCTCTATCTGGGGTAAGTAGGTATCATCAAAACTTTGTTCCCACTATATATAGTTTAATTATACAATATAAATAAATTTGCCCACCTTGTATATAGATATTTCCCACTATATATATCCTTTCTCTATATGGGGTATGTAGGTATAATTGAAACTTCTTATTATTTGTAGTGCCCACTCAATTATTTATAGTTGGACCTGAGATAGATAAATATAAATCTTAGATAAAAGGGTAGGGGTGAGGGAGATCCTAAATATAAATATCTCTCCTCCTATATAGATATGGAAGGTAACAAATCATATACTATATGGTTAATATAAGGTGGCTATGGGCTGGCTATATAGAATGGAAGAGAATAAAGGGTGAGTGATAACACCTTTAGGACCCATATCTTTATTCATTTCTTTATTTATATTTGGGATGGAATGGGGGATGGGTTAATCTTGTATGTCAATTTAGGATTGGTGACCAAGTTGTGAAAGTTTGTATCCTATGACTAAGCCCCAAACCATCTCTCAAGTTGGGAAAGCCTATCTGGGGTTGGGTGAAACCTCACCAAAATTAGGAGCTTGAGTCATGTGAACTTTTATAGTCACCCTTGTCTTGAATTAGGTATTCTAGGTGCTATCTATGCCTTTTGAGTGGTCATCTTAATATCCATCATGTCATTAGATCAAGTTAAGGTCTCTTGACATTGTTTTATAATGTTTTAATAAATATTTAAGATCTTAAATTGTCTTTAGAATGGTTTAAGGTATATTATCATGTTTCAAGGTTTCATATCATGACACTCTTGGTCAAATTTCCCTTTGTAATTGCCTTTTTTTCCAATTAATACAATCCCTCATCTCAATCCCACATAGATTTGAAGATGTCAATACATGTATTAAAAGTTTATATTGTCTGAACATATTGTGAGGATAAGAGAGAATCAAATGGATTCAGTTAAGATTATAAGCCTTCCATACACATATTATTCACCATCTTAAAGCTCTATGATAGGCTTCAATGTGTAGATAAAACCTACAAGCAAATTTTGAAGGAAAAAAGTAAAAAAGTTAGGTTTGCATGATATTTAATGGTTGTTCAAAGGATTTATAAGATGTTTCAAGAATAAATCCTCAATTTTTTAAAGCCTCTAAACACTTCCTCATGCTTATTCAAGTAAGAGATTGTAACACAATGTTAGAAAACCCTTCAAAGGAGCCTACAAATCATGGGAAAGGCTAGGATTTGATGATTTTTTAGTTTCTAAAACCAAAAAAATGATTGGAAGTTTAATATGTGTTTTTAAATGTCAAAATTAATCAATAATCATGTTTTGAAAGCCTATAAAACTCAGTATTTACAATTTTTTAGTTGTGGGCATGTTTGCTGCCATGGAAAACTTAAGTGGTACAAAAGGGGTCATAACTTGAGTTTTAACCTTTAAAAATTATTGAAATTCATATTGAAGGTCTATTTGATGTTTTAAAATTTTTGGAATTAGTTTCAAGTCTGTACCATACCTGACGAGAGATAAAATTCAAAAATATAGGTCTACATGTTTGCTTAAAAGGCTTATCACAAACACTAAAACCTCCATACCTTGAAAAATACTTACCCAAAAGATATGAAACTTGGATGGTAAATGCATAAGGATGTATATTTTTATATCTAAGTGATGTAATTTTTATTGGATGAGTATAGATCAATAAATTTTCAAAATAGAGTTTTGTAGTCAAGGGAAAGTGCAAATTTAAGGGCTAGAGAGATCTAATGAACAAATTTTGTCATTGATGTAGGATCTCATGGACTTCCCCAGTTGTCTTCACCTAATTTCAAACCTATAGAGATATAATGAAGACATTCAAACAATAATTAAGGCTCTTAATGTTCAAGGATAATATATGCCAATGAAAGATGTAGGTCTTTCATGAAAGCTATAAAGCTACAAAACACAACTCTATGGTTTTAAATGATGAGAAGAGGAAGTTATCAAGCCTCTATAGCCTCTATTTAATGCATATTAAATAGTATCATCAAGGAGTATGAATCAAAGTTGAGATAAACATGCAAAATCCTAGGCCTCTCCAAGAGGCCTCCTAATAGGCTTTAAGATTGATTTCAAACACTTTAATTCTATCATATCTCAAGCATGGGAGGTATGTTGAATAAGCCCTAATCATCAAGTCAAGACATTCATGACTAGATCAGAGATCAAGGATAATTAAGAACATGATGGAGACATAAAGTATTTGAAAATTGATCTCATAAAGTGTAACCTCCTCTAGTAGTGGGTATTTATGACAAACTTGTGAAAGAAAGAGTGGCAAGTGGGAGGGATCTTCAAAGAAATAAGAAATGTATTTTCTAAGAGTGGATCAACATTAAAGAAACCATTGACCAAATCCATCATGTATAATCTATTTAAGACAATGGGAGAAAAAATAGGGTCATCACTTTCCCCACTATGCCAACTTTGAAAGGAAATCAACATGGAGCAGGCTTAGTACATTGAAAAAGACTCAATGTTTCCATTTTCCTTGTCTCTTTTTCCTACATAAGATGGATTGATGATGTAATAACAACATTAATGAGGTAGGTGAGAAAGCTATTGGTCTCCTCTTCTCTCTTCTCTTTACTTTATCTCTTTATATAGGATTGATAATATTTTGTAAGGGATCCCTCTACTGAATATAGCAAGGTTATGCCAATTTGAAGTTTTGTAAATGATAGCTTTTAGCCTTCTAAAATCAATAAAGTATTGATTTTCTTCCTTCCATCTAGTTTTTCACTATGTACATCTTGAATTTAGGTTATGTTTGCGATTTTAAATATATTTTGAGATATCTAAATGTAGTTGTGAATGTAAATCATCCCCTTCTATTTTAGTTTGATTAAATTGTAGACACTTGACTCCTTTTACAATTTGTAATTTATTTTCTTACCCATATCATAACTAGTTATGGGAGTTGTGTTTAAGAAATCAATCTTTTAAAGTCTTGGTTATTTTAGTAACTATTTCATACTTGTGTTTTGTGGGGATTTATATGTTTTGTTGATCTTTCCTTGTGGTGAAAATTACTTCCCCTTGGATTATTGTCCAATCCTCTTCACCTTTGTGTACGAAGACTTACTTTTACAAGTCATAAGTTATGTATAATCAGCCATATATAACAAATTAGTTTTGGATGATATTCATCCCTCCTAATTCTATCATAAGTATCATACTTTATTATGAAATACCGATGCAATAGAGGTTTAATATAGAGTTATGTATGAGAAGTTTTAGTTTTTCCAAGTTCTATCATGTAGTTCCAAGTGGGTAAAGGAATCATACAATCTATGGTGGATCACCTCATTTATTTTCAATTTTTCCTTATCCCTTTTCCTTATTTCAAGTTAGATTAATCTTAGTTTAGGTGATCTGCTTGGGGAACTAACCCTCTCTGGAGATTCACTCCTCACACATGGTCACCCACAACTTGAGGAGTGTTTCCATTATGTCAATTTATAGGAGAAGCCTTGAAACCACTTCTCCAAAGGGTGAAAATTCCACATGATAACATTTTTTAGCATGCTTGGTGGGGAACTATCTCATCTAATAGATAACTATTGGTGTTATTAATTATATCATCTTTTGGAGGCATTTATACAGGCACCAGTGGTAACTTTGAGTCCATTTAAGATAGTTTTAGCATCCCATGCACCCATTTCAAGTAAAAGGTTGGTGTTTTTATTAAATTTTATATTTTAATCATTTGAAATTATTAAAATTAGAATTGACCTTACTTTTCAACCCTTTATCCAGCCTATATACCCTATGAGACATCTCTTACATGGCTAGATTTAGAGAAAAATTCAACTTTCCACCTGCTTATCATGAATATATAGGTATTATTCCTCAAAGAAACATTTTAAAACCATTTAATGGCCATATCAGCCTAATAATGACCCTTATTTTTCCTTATAAAACTCAATTTATGTAAGTAACCAACCTTACCACTATGAGTGTTATCCTCCATTTCATCATCAACATCATAATTAAGCTTTTTAGACTTATTACCATCCTTTTAAATCATGAAATCACCCCTATGTATCCACTTCTACTCCAATTCAACCTTATTATGCTCTTAATCAATCTCAATTTGTTATCATACTCTCAAAAGCCAAGTGGATTTTTACATATGGACAACCCCATGACCAAACAACATGTGCACATGTAAGGAGAGCAATGGATGTGAGGGTACATGAATCTATACATAAGGCCCAACTTTCAATATCATACCATCAATATGAGCCCATTTTTGAAAACTTGCTTCCTTAGAAACCTCAAACTTCTTAACCATGGTAGCCTTTTTAGACTACGCATCCTGATTTCAAGATGTCGAACCTTGTTAAGGCCACTCCTCTCATACTAAATCAAAATCAAGAAGAGAAAATGCTTGTAAAAGATAAGCCAATAAAATTTCCAAGTTTTATAATCTCTTCATCCACCCCTCAAGTTGGAATTGTTCACAAAGATCAAGGAAAAATAGAACATGAAAGGTTGATTGTTGAGTTAAAGGAGAAGGAAGAGGAATCCAAAGCGCAATATTTTTTCTCTCTTTCCCAAGAACTACTAAAAAAGCTTATTAATCCCAAATTTCTAAGTTTTAGGAGTGCTTATTCAACCCCAAATCTAATTCATGATTGAGAAGACCATAATGTCTCATATTCAACTTAGCAATGAGCATATCCATCCTTCTTCATCAGTTTAACCCTCTTTCCCTCCCACAATCTCCATTTTTTAAGGAGGACCTATTATATTGAGAGAAAATGAAGACCATTTAGGTGAAGAAGATAATATTTAAAGTGAAGATGATGAGGAAATAACTATTTTCAACCCTCTTTGTGCCAACAAATTAGAAAAAAATAGATTTGGAACAAGAGGAATAAAATCAGTCTAGTTGGTATGAATTTAGTCTTAATGAAGAGAAAGTAGAGTTTAAAATTAGGGACATCACTTCTCTTTTCTAAGAGAAGGTAAGTAGTCTAAGTGAAATTTTTTGATTCATTGAAGGTGATGATTCCATTTCTTTTCAACTTTAGCATGAGTTGGAAGAAAGTCCTAAATTAGTCCAAGAGACCAAAATTTAGGTTGTGGGAGATTTTTCAGTCCTTCCTAATGAAATTCCAATGTAAAATTGGTTCCAAGATAGCCCAATTTAGCCTTTTGGGAAAGCTTGATTTCAAATTCAAATTTAAGGCAAGAAATTAATTTTGAAAAGATAAAATAAGAGCTAGAAGAGGATTTTTTTAGGATGAATTAAAAGTCCTTTACATGAGTATATGTTTCTCTAGATTTTCACTAATTACATTCAAATGAGAAAGAAAGTAAGGTTAAGAGGTTATGGGTTTGATGTTACTCAAATTTAGTGCGCACCGTATCAAAGCCTTGTGGGAGTTCCTCTTTGGCTGTGGAGGAAACACCTGCAGTAAGAATGAAACTTAAACAAGAAAGATGTTAGAAGAGGCTATGGTGGATTGCCAAGCTACGCGCTCGGTCCCAGAAGTGTGAAGGTCCTTAAGGGATGACAGTCCATTGTTTAAAGATAAAAGTATTGTAAAGGAAGAAATGATAAATGACTAAAGAAATAGAAAAGTACATGGTGTGTACCTATTCCCTATAGTCTATGTATCTCAGAATGCTATAGAAGGCTGGCTAAAGGTTCTGTCTGGTCTAGATGGGCTATTTGGATGGCTTTCTAGTTTGCTGGTTTAGAACACAATCACCAACATTGGTGGGTTTGCTAAGGTCGGTCAGGTAAATGGTGCCTATGTCAGTTGGGTTGCCGATGTTGATCTGGCTAAAGGTACCAACGTCGGTTGGTCTGCTGATGTCATTTTGAGTTGTAGATGCCAACGTCGATTGGTCTGCTGATGTCAGTTGGGGTTATCAGCTTTAGATAGATTTTAGAGTATTTTTGAGATAGACAGAGGGGTTTCTGGAAGTTTAGAGGTTGGTGCAGGGCTGCAGGAAGCTGAATGAGGTCTGAGGAAGGGTATAGGTGGAGGATTGGTGTGAAAAGGGGGTGAGCCCCTCTATAGAAGAAATTGGGCCTCTTGATAGTATTTAGAAATATCAATGAAAACTAATTGATAATATATTCTAAAACACTGAAATGAAAACCAGAGTACTTAGCTTTATAAGGTGAAGAACTAGAGGTGTCAGAATAGTGATTCCTATTGTGGCTGATGTGACTGGTGTTATGATCCAATGAAGTGAACATGGATTACTTCAATTAAGTAGCTCAAGGTCCTCATACAATCTTTCAATCCAGTGTCTGGAATGATTGGTGTAGAGCTTCGGTAGCCAGGAGAACAATAGTCGAGTTCTAGTGCTTAGAATCTCAGAGTGTGCATGCTAATGTGCGAAAAGGTGGCCTTAGCTCAATGTTAGATCTTGGATTATGTAACCAATGTCAGTAATCCCACTGGCATCAGTGTAGGACTATCGACATCCACCGTATGTTAATCGACGTCAGTGGAGAGAGAATAGGAAAAAGGGCTATTTTTAGCCCTTTGCTTGTTTCTCCACTTGCCAAGTGCCTTTTTCATTAGAGAATGGTCAAAACAAGGGCTTATGAGGCATGGGATTTGGTTAGGGAGTTAAGATGGGGTGAGAATAGGTCATGGGTAATTAGGGTTTGGAGGACCTAGTCTCAGGCTGACTCATAGGCTAAGAAATAGTCTTAGGGTGAGGTGTCTAGGTGAGGTGTCCAAGGTGAGGTAATTAATTTAAAATAAGTAGTTTTTAAATTAATAAGGTGTGCAAGTGTGGGTTAGGAGTGTTAACATTTATAAGGGGACCAAGGGGTGTTGACACGATATTGGTGTCTAAATTTTCCCCTTTTTGTCTTGTGGTTTGTTTTGATGAACTGCAAGACAAACATAGATGTAGGTTGCCCTAGGTATGGAGTCAGGTATTCCCCCTCAAAGCGGGAATCGAGAGAAGGTAATCCAAAATTGGGTGCCAATTTGATAGGCAATGGATGGGTAGGGTGAGGTTGGAGTGTGAATGTTGCAATAGTTGAGATTGCATGTATACCACTTCACTTGATAGGCAGGTCAAATTATCATAGGCAAGGTCGAGGAGGACTAAAATTGAAGTAAACAGTCCCCATCTTATTAGTGGTAGCTGATTGGGTTAAAATGATCAAAGCTATAGCTCTAATGGTTGAAGAGGATTAAAATTAAAGTAACTGGTCCCTATCTTATTATTGGTAGCTGATTAGGTTAAAATGATCAAAGCTGTAGCTCTAATGGTCATCATGTTCTAAGTATCTAAGATTGGAAATGCTCTTGAAAAACACAAAAATGTCATAGATATTAGGGATCAACTTGGTTGTGATCTGAAAATAGGTGTGAGGGGCACGTACAATTTTCTAACTATTCATGAGGTAGCATATGCAATCAAAACAACCAAGGCAAAGTTGTCTCAAAATTGGTTGTGGTATGAGGAGATAGTCACGATCTCTGAGGTCATTTGTCGAGTTGGGCTGAGATATAAGTGATCTCAAGTGTTGCTTGTTGTGGTTAGGGAGATGTATGTGATCTCTAATGTTCCCCATGAGAAGTCTAAGGTGACTTCTATTGTGTCAGGGTTAGTTATTTGGTCATGATTTTGGGCAGTTTTAGAGAAGACTTATGTTTTTAGATCGCCAATGTCAGTTAGGCCACCGAATTCAGTAAGTAGTCAGAAGGATTTTGTGGTCATATCACCGATGCTAGTTAGACAACTGATGTTGGTAATATATAAAGGCATTATTTTACTGAAGTCGATAGAACATCGGTCGATGTCGCCAACCTAGGGCACAATGTTGTCGATGTTAGCGGCCTAAAAAACCCGACAAAAGTGGATTGGCAGCCCACCAAAAGTCATTTGTGACCTTTGAAATGTTGAAAAAGAGAGCTCTAAGTTTTTGAGTGATAAAGACCTCCTATTTGTCTATGTCAATAATGCTAGGTGTCAGGGTGTGAGTGGTGAGGAGTGTTGGTGAGTGTTAGAGTGTTTGTGAGTTTTTGGGAGCATTGTGGGCCACCAGTGATTAGATTGAGGAGATGAGGTAGATGGAGATGGCAGACACTGGAGGAGGCCCAATAGGAGGACCACCACCACTGGCACCCATTATACCACCTCGGTGGTGATGATGAGATGAGGTAGGGTGTGTTATTTGAATTTTTGATTGGTTTTGAATTTGATGTTATTTTTGTAATTTTTTGAGTTTTTAGCAATAGATTGGGGGGAGGGGTATTAAAAGGGTTGGTAGGTTAGGTAGGGTACTTTAGGTAGCTTTAGGAGTGTTTTGGGGGGTTTTAAGGGGTGAAGTGGGGAAGCCCTAAATTTTAGGGCTCACCCCATTCAGCCTGAGGGCCAAACCAGTCACCAATGTTAGTGGTGTTGATGCTAACATCGGTTAGGTTAGAGCTATCATCAGCACCCTAACCGATGTCAATTTCCTATTAAAGGTTCTTTAGGCCTTAGAAAGGTTGAAAATAATAATCTAAAGGGCCTAAGTCATGTTGATGCACTCCCAGGTGTGGTGATGGGCATATAGGGTTATTTGATGGGAAAGTGTAAGTCAGTTGTGGCAGCTATGCGGTGATTTAGCTGAGCTAACCCTAGAAGACCTTGTGTCAACTGAGTGCTACCTACATAGCCCATGCAAGGGGCCTCAGGCCGATGTAGTTTTCCCAAAAAGGGAAAGTGAGGGTAGGTTATGGATTGGGTTTGACTAGGTTAGGTCATGGTTAAAGGTTAGATGGTTAAAAAGGCTAAAAATGAGGTAGTTTAAGATAGGTGGTGAGCTTAGGGTTCAAGGTAGGTAGTGAGCCTAGGGTTTAGGGTAGGCAGTGAGCCTAGGGTTTAGATAGTTGGTCTGTTAGGTAGATGAATGAATGAATGGCTGAGCTAACTTTAGAAGACCCCATGTCAACTAAGTGCTACCTACATAGCCCCTATATTAAGGGCCTCAAGCCAATGTAGTTCTCCCAAAAGGGAAGAAGAGTCAAAGAGGTTGTTAGTTGTTTGCATAACATTTGCTAATATTGTTACATGTGTGTTGGTTGGATGTAGGCTAGGCAGACATTGACGCTATGAGATCATCTCCCTACATTGCTGACGTGGATGTATCGAGACATCACAGGGAATGAGTGGGCACATATGGCTATTGTAGGGCTCAACGAGTTACAGTGATATTGCCAAGTTGCCAGAGATGTCAATTTAATGGTGGCATTGATCGAGCAGTGGGATCATACCACCAACACCTTTCACCTGCCAACTGGAGAGTTGACTATTATAGTGGAGGACATGTACCAAATTTTGTAGTTGTTGATACATAGGGCAAAGTTATATGCATGCTTGAGAGAGGAGCATGACATTCATATGGTTACATTATTTGGGGAGCACGCTATTGAGGCAACCTACCATTTGGTGAGTTTTGCCTATGAGCTTATTTATGTTGCTAATGAGGATGAGCATTGACTAGCCATATTAATGATGATTGGCATCACTGTATACACCCTTCTTGATGTAGATGGAGGGAGATTCCTGATCTCAATGACTAGGGTTTTGGCAGACATGTTAGGGGAGTAGGCAATTTTTACATGGGCTCTAGTATTTTTAGCTCAGTTATATAAGGAGCTATGGGGGATCAGTCAGTGGTGGTGGTACAGCTTGTGTGTGGGCCACCTCCTACACTATTGGGCTTACAATCATATCATGGTTACATGACCTCTTGGCCTCTCAGTAGTGATCCAGGCTGGCTTCAGAGTTAGTTTTAGGTGGTGGCAAGAGGTCATGGCATAGACATGTGTGGATGCTATCGTCTAAGATATTGAGTATTATAGGGGGTATTAGATGCCCTAATCTTAGTGGATATCATTTAGAGGTTGTACTTGTTATATTTGACATTCAGAGGTTAGGTAGAGTAGCTAGTGGGGGTTCAGAGCCTGCGATGGGTGAGGGGAAGGTGAGCTGGTGAGCTCGAGAGAGTTCTTGCTGAGAGAGTGCGGTGCCAGTATGGGCTGTTACAAGATGTGCCACCTAATCTCCCATAGTATAGATGTGATGATATTGAGGTTCCTCTCTTACTTCTAGAGGAGATAGAGTGTCTATATTTTGAGGAGATACCCACAAATCTAGGTGTGGTAGATCCAAGGTGTACGATGACCTACTTGGCTTGGTGGGCAGGTCACTATGCTGTGATTCAGAGGGGACCACCTCCTGATCTATAGGTGGTCAGTAGAGAGAGGGATGCTTCCATTCAAGTGAGAGATGCAGCATGAGCACAGGTGGTAGTGCTTTAGGGATAGGTGATAATTTTGACAGCACAGGTGGTTGCCCTGACAAGGAGGTTACTACATTACAAGGGCAAGTGGTTACAGCCCAAGCATAGGTATTGGCAGGGTAGGGTTTTGGAGGTTAGGGCCCTATTCATCTACCACCACAATAGCCAATGTAGTAGCTAGCTCAGCCACCACTAGAGCAGCTACTGTAGCCATCAGTTCAATAGCCACCTCAGCAGGCAGTGGAGCAACCACCTCAGCCATAGCCACAGAGTTCTCTACAGGGCATGGCATCAAGATTGATGGGTCTATTGTAGACTGTACCTATATCTCGGTACAATAATATGTTGGATGAGATTTCATAGTTTGAGGGTGTCATTAGGGAATTTTATAAATCTAGTGATATTCTGAGATGCTAGCTCAACAGAGATCCATGTCACATGCCACTGCCTCCAATTCTCAGAGATGGTGACAGTCAAAGGGTGGAGATGATTCAGTGTCTTCACAACCACCACCACCACAACCTTGAGGTTTTTGTAGTTGTTGAGGTGTATATATATACTAGCTTGTGTGCCGTTGATGCGAGATGTACATACATTTTGAGAGAGGCATATATATATATTGTATTATTTCAAATATTTTTGGTGTATACCTTCATTTGACAGTTATATATATATGATATGTTTGAGATATTGACATGTTATGGATGTGACTTTGTGTTAGTTGTTTTGGTTATGTTAGTGTTTTTAGCATTTCCCATATATTTGATGGTACATGCTTGAAATGATGAGTGTATGATGATGTTATAGACTTTTCCATATTGTGTGATGGTGTATGTTGTAACATAGGTTATGTGGTTTTTCATCCTTAGAAATTTTCCATATTGGTGATGGTGTATGCTAAAAATGAAATGAGTTTATTTATGCTTCAGCAGGTTTCCATATTGGTGATGGTATATGCTTGACATAAATTGTGTTTGGTTGATAGTTTCCATGTGTATTGTTTTCCATAGAAACTAATGTGAATGGGCTATGATAATTGATATAACACAAATTGGTATTTGCATTAAATAAATCATGATGTTATGTTAGTGGTTAAAAAATGTTTTGGTTGTATTTTATCAGAAACATGTGATGTTATTTATGATAAAATTGAGTTGAATGTTAGGTTCATAACTTTATAGTGAAAATTATGAGATGACAATATGTGAGCATATAATTTTAAGACAATGCATCCTAAAAGATAAACTGGCATGTGACGAAGGTGTGTAAGAAGTGAAAGGTGCATTTCTCTTTCATTGAAAAGGACCATAATGATAACATAGATAAGGTTTTTGCAAACAAAATCCCCATTCATGCATTACATCATTGACCATTGGTTTTTGTTAGAAAAGTACCCTAATCACTTGACATTAAGTGAGCTCAAAATCCCTTGGGTATTTTGTGGTAATAGGTGTGATTATGTGATATGTGAGGATAGTGTAACCCTTTTTAGTAGGGATAACTTTGCCCCTTTTATAGGTGACCCTGAAAATGACTATAGGCAAGTCCATGACTTAATAGTTTGTCAATCCATTTTTTTTGGTAGACTGATCAATGAGGGAAGTCTACTTGGGGATCTTTTTGTTTTGTGGTTATGTGAAGCTGATCAATGTGGAGAGCTTCTGAGAGGGTGCTATTTTTGTAGAAAAATTTGGGCATAGCCATCCTTCGAGGGAGTGGTCTATATTTTGATTTGTATGTTTTGATTTCTTTAAATAGATGTCCTTCAAGGGAGTAGTCTATTAATTACATCATTAATGCAGCTATCCTTCGAGGGAGCAGTCTAATTTTATAGCTTATGATATTTTAATATTTTGTTAGGCATCCCAATTTTATGTTTTTTTTTGTTAACTAAACTTTTAGTCATGGACTAGACTATAGAGGTTTAGGGGTTTCCCTTTTATTAGGACAAAGCATTAATGCTTAAAAAAGGGTTAACTAATTTTTGTAGGGAAAAAGGGTTGAAAGGAATAGGAATGAGGATGACGGGGGTTGTTCAAGGGACAAGCTCAAGTTAAACATCAAGTGAATGATTACTTGGTTAATAGTAAAATGGTTGTAGATGTAAGGCATTAAGGGGCTCAAGTTCTGGCCAGCCTTCGAGAGAAGATAGATGATAAGTGCCTAATCCATACTTGTGCATTATTATATAAGGTCTAAGCCAATTAGGAGAAAAATTGCCTCATTTGCTTCTTTCTATATTGGTCACGTGTTGGTTCTCTTTAAGGATGAGATCTCTAATTTGAAATCTCACTCTTTCAGATTTTTGTTATAGGCACGCTTGATGCGATCTTGGTAGATATGAAGATGATTAAGAGCGGCAAGACGATGTTCATCGAGTAACTCGAGTTGTGTTAATCAATCTTGATGAAAGTCATCATTAGAGAGAATGTCATGCAAGGAGATGTGAAGAGAAGGTATTTGTACTTCAAGAGGCAAGATGGCCTCAGTTCCACACACTAAGGAGAAAGGTGTAGCACCCATAGGGGTTTAGATGCTAGTGCGGTAGGCCCAAAAAGTGAAGGGAATGTGAGTGTGCCAATCCCTTCCAGTGTTGTTGACCACCTTCATTAGGATTTTAGTTAGGATTTTGTTAGAAGCTTCTACCTATCCATTTTCTTATGGATAGTAAGGTGAGGAGAAGCTATGTTTGATGCCAAAATCATCACAAAGCTTTTGGATAGTTTTATTTTTGAAAGATTTGCTGTTATCAGTGATTATCTTGTGAGGTACACTGAAATGACAGATGATGTGGTGGTTAATTAAGTCAATGATTTTTTCAGTGTTAGTGGAGATGAAGGGAATAGCTTCCACCCATTTAGTGAATATTTAATCACTGTGATAATAGACTGATGTCAGAGAGATGAATGAGGGTTAATCTCACCAATTAGATATAAGCCCCATTGTGAAAAGGGCCAAAAATCCTTAGCAACTTGTAAAGCATGGCTAGGGACATGAAGTAGGTTAGCATGTTGCTGGCATTTGATATAATGCTGAATATAGTCACTACAAACTTGGTTAAGAGTGGGCCAATAATAGCTCAGATGGAGGATGCACTTTGCAACCGAGTTACCACTGAAATGTCCTCCACAAATCCCATCATGGACTTGTTTGATGGCATGAGATGTCTCAGTGGTGGTTAAGCATCAGAGAAGGAGGCTATCAAAACCTCATTTGTAGAGAAGACCCCCTAGCATGGTGTATCGATTAGTACTCTTGATAAAATCCTATCATCCATTACTAGAGGTGTTAGGAGGAATGATAGAATAAGTCAAGTAGTCAAAAAGTTGTTTATACCAAACATCATGTCGACTAGAGTCGATATTGCCAACAAAGTTGATGTCAGCTGAGATATATGAGGGTAATGCCAAATGTTGTACTGTGACATATATTCTTGAGGAAGTAGATGAAGATGGAATGTGTGAGGTGAGAGAGGCCATTGTGTCGGAAAACTTATTCATAGAGTGAGGAATAGTTTGTAAGAGATAAAGGTTGAAAGACCCTAACAATGTGTCAACACAGTGTTTTTATCATTGCAAAACTTTGTTTTTATAAAGATATGAACCGTTAATCTAATTAATGACTAGTTGCGAAAAGCCAAAGATATCGATTGTCTTAATGCCCAAGAAAATGGTAGTTTGAAGCCCCAAAACTAAAGCTTCATACTCAGCCATGTTATTGGTGCATTCAAAGTCAAGTTTGAAGGATAGAGGCATGGGCTCACCCTCATGAGGGATGAGAATGACCCCTGCACCCCCACCGAGTTGACATTTATATCCATTAGAGAACATTATCATTTGATAGGGGATGTCATCGGTGGATAGCATGGTGATAGACTCATCAGGAAATTTGTAGTTAGAGGGTTGGTTATCAGGTAAAGGGGCATCTGCTAGTTGGTTAGTGATCATTTGCCCCTTTATAGACTTTTGTTGAATGAGTTCCAAATTGAACTCAGCAAGAATCATGAGCCAATGAGCCATACATTGGTTTTGGTATGGCTTAGAATGCATGTATTTGAGAGGGTTGATGTGGGTGATGACATAAGTCTTGTGGTTGAGGAGATAGTGGCAAAGTTTGGAGGTGGCAAAGACTAATGCCAAGAAAAGTTTTTTGGTATGAGTATATCGAGTTTCATAGTCAATGAGCATTTAGCTTATATAATAAAACACTTGCTCATGATGTTGTTTGTCTTAATGCGTGATCATGGCACCTAAGGAATGATCTATTGCCAAAATGTAAAGATAAAAGGGTTGGTCATCTTTAGGTGGAATAAGGACTGGTGGAGAGACAAGATAACATTTAAGAGCCTCAAAAGCCTCTTGGAAATCCCTATTCCAATTAAAGGAGATCTCCTTCTTAAGGAGGTGATGGAAGGGTTGGCATTGGTCAGATAGCTATGAGATGAAGCGACGAATAGATTGAAGCTTCCCTTGTAGGCTGTGAAGTTATTTTAGGTTAGCTGGTGGGGGCATCTTGAGTATGGCTCAAATCTTAGCTGGATCTACCTCAATGCCACAAAGAGAAATGATGAAACACAAAAGCTTCCCTGAGAGAACCCCAAATACACATTTCTTGGGGTTGAGTCAAACGTTATATTGTAGTAGGTGAGTGAATATTATTTTGAGAATGGTTAGGTGGTCATGGCAAAGTTTGGATTTCCCTAGTAGGTCATGTACATCATCTTCCATGATTTTGTGGAGGAGATCATGAAAGATATAAGTCATGGCATGTTGGTATGTAGCGCCTACATTTTTGAGGCCAAAATGCATGACCCTATAACAGAATGTCCCCCATGTGGTGATGAAGGTGGTTTTATGTTGATCTTCTGGGGCAATTAAGATTTGGTTATATCCTGAAAACTCATCCATGAGGGATAACATCTCATAACCAGCTATAAGATCAACAAGTTGGTCGATGCTTGGCAAAGGAAACTCATCCTTTGGGCAAGCTAGGTTGAGGTTGCGATAGTCAGTACAAATTCAAATTCCCCTTATTGATTTTGTGATAGGGACAATGTTTGACACCCATTGTAGATAATCAATGGGTTGGATAAATGAGATGGAGAGAAGACATTGAAGCTCCTATTTGATAAGGAGTGCGATGCGAGGATGCATCTTGTGAAGCTTTTAACTGACAGGCTTAGCTTTGCAGTTCATGATGATGTTGTGGATGACAATGTCAGGGTCAATATCGAGCATATTGCTATAGGACCAAGCAAAGGCTTTGCTATGATCTGTAAGGAATGTGGTATAGTCTATTTTTTCCTAGGCATATAAAGATTGACCAATCTTTAAAATGTGAGGAACATCAAAAGATGGGAGATTAATGTTAACAGTTGATTCGTTTAACATAACCTATGTTTCTGAAGGAAGTGATCGTTGTATGAAGGAGTCATCCACACCCATGTAGGTGAGTATGGCATCATCATCCAGGCATTAGACAATGTTGATGCTATAAGATTCATCATCTATCATGTTTGGATAAATGAGAGGAAGCGACCTTGATGCCTCACCTAGTTGATAGGTCAGGGGTTCCAAGTGAATGGCATTTATGAAAAAAAAACTAGGAGGGATGGAGAACACCGACTCCGTAGGTGAGGGTGGGGGAATAGGTGAGGTTGGAGGAGAATTCTATATGATAATTTCATAGTGAGGGATCTTAAAGGGTTTTGTAGGTTCTTCGAAACCCATGCCATGTCGTTGCTTGGCATTTTTGATTACCTCATCGTTTGGAGGCTCAATGGGCTTGTGGGGGCCTTGTTCATAATGCCCAAAGCCAAAAACCTTCCATGCACACCTATGAAGATAGGTGTGAGCAAACCTAGGTTTTTCGAGGAAGGATAAATTGCAAGTGAATAGTTAGGGTGATGAGAGAGGATTTCTAACAGTAGGATCCCGATCTAGCCTTCCATAGGTGAGATTAGTTTGGAGATCGGGAGGACCATATGGGATGACCATTCCAATGTGATGGTCATAGTTAGGGTGGTGATGAAGTTTTCCATATTCCTACAGAGTTTGGAACATGTCAAGGGTAATAAAATGATACTCCCCAAGTGAAAGGCGCTGGAAGGTATCTTCCATAGGATCTTTCGTGGTCACTTGAGGAGTAGGTGTAGGTGTGACTAGTGTATGTGAGCTTGTCGAGGCTTTCGTGGGTAGAGGTGGTGTTTAGGTGGATGTTTTCAAAGGGATGAGAACATCATTAGGTCGGTAGGTTGTGTTGCATGTTTTAAAGGGGGAAGGGTCAGTAGGAATGACATGAACATACCCCTCATGTTCAAACTTGACACAACAATGTAACATGGAAGGGACACAGGTCATGGAACATATCCAAGGTTGTCCCAACAACATGTTATATTAGAAATCCCCCTCGATGATATATAAGAGTTCTAGAATTGGATGTGGGCCAACACAAACATGCAAGACCACAGTGCCAACTGTAGTGGTGGTGGCATCATTAAAAGAACAAAGAATTGTGTCAGTTTTTGACATGTAGTTCTTTGGAAGGGCTAGTTGATCATATGCATGGGTAGAAATGATGTTGATGCTAGCACCTCCATCAATCATAACCCACATAACACAAGTTTGATCAATGTAAGCCATGATAAAGAGGGTGGGATCTTGATCTTCCAGGTTGTAGGCAGGAATCTTAGAATCACTAAAGGTGACAGAGGCAACGATGGGTAATAATTTGACTAAAGCAGTCAGCGGTTGGGGGTCTTCATGTTGGAACTCCACTGCCTGTAAAGCTTTGATCAAGGCTTGGCAATTTTGTGGAGAGCTTTGTATTAGGTCATACAAAGACATCTTCATAGGGGTTTGGTGAAGTTGTTTCACCATGGAGTCATGAATTGCCCCCGAAGATGTTAGTTGTGATGTGCCCAAGATAGAAATCTTGGGCTTTGGTGGTGGAGAGGGCTTGGCAAATGGATATGCCCATGGGGTAGAAACCTACTCTTTTCCTTTATCCTTTAGGGTTTGGGACTTGGTGGCCACATTAATAGTGTTGATTTCAAATAAAGGGGGAGAAGGTGGTAGAGGGACCATAATCTCGCGTTGGGATCCCGATTCAAGTGAGGAGGTTTGGGAGGCATGGGATGGTGTCGATAGTTTGTCAAAAAGGTGGTCAATAGAATCCTCAATGAGAAGGGTGTCCTTTTCTAGGTGCTGGTGAATGATAACCTTAAGAGCGTAGCAACTCTCAATATCATTCCTAGGTGTGTAATGATACAAGAAGATTTGAGTATCATCGAACTAAGATGGTTTTGATCTGAGAGGTCGGTATGGCTTAATGGGCAGGAGAACAATGCTAAAAGACTACAAAAATTAGTGTAACAATGAAGCATAGGAACCCACTAATGGGTCTACGCTCATTGTTGTAGTAGGGGTTGACAACTTCTATTTAGGAGTTGTAGGGGGAGTTTTTCATACCACCTTTTTAGTTGGTGGTGTGGCCACACGCATAGATGTCACTTTCTTGATGAGAGGTGTCAAATTTCTTGAAGGAAATATGTTTTTGATGGGTAGAGGGAGTAACGGAGGCAGTTTGTCTTTGTGAGGTGTTGGAATAGGGAGCACTCATGTTAAAGTGGAAGGATGTGGACCCAAGATAGAGGGCAATGGTGAAGGTGGGGGAGGAGTAGACTAACGTGGTTTAGCATCCTTTTTTAGTATGGTGTGAGGACCACTACTGTACAAGATGAGGTTCAAATCTAACTTCACTTATGGGTGAGTTAGGTTTTATATAGGGCAAACACTGAGAGATCTAATATATTTCAGCATGGTGGATGCCTGTGAGGGTTTGGATTTAGATGTGGAAGGCTGAGCTTCTGATGATTTAGAAGTGGAAACCCGATCCTCATCAGAGACTTTGGGGTAAATCATCACAGAAGGGTTGGCAGTATAAGGCAAAGTTGGATGTGTAGGATAAGGAGCCCTAAGTCACTCCCATAAAGCCTCATACTCTAGGTTCCTAGAATGGAGGAATCCTAAGTTTTTTGTCAATCGAGAGAATGGTTTAGATGACATCATGCAAGGCCTTACAGTCGGTCCTTCAGAGGATTTGGGTGATTGTGAGAGTGGAAATGTGTTGGACACAGTGATCTCGGGCCAAAGGTGAGAGAGAACCATCACCAGATCTTCCTTGGCTAAAGTAGGTGAGGTGGTGAGTTCTATCAGTGGAGAAGGGATTGGAGAATTTTGCTCTTCAAGTGGATAGAGTGCAAGGATGATCATGCCTTCCACGTGTGGTCTAGGAGCATGGAAAGTATGATCCTCCATTGGTAATAATAAGGATAAGGGTAGGGCCACTGGCATTGGTACCATTAAAGCATCCTCCAATATGGGAGAGGTCAAAGTAGACTCTCCTACGTGTGAAAGGGGGGTGGATGGAGGACTATCCTCCATCAGAGGAGGAAAAATAGGAGAGGAAGGCTCCTCTAAAGGGTAAAGTAGAGGGATGATGGCCTCTTCTACATGAGGGCATGGGGTATGAATGGTAAATTCTTCCAATCGTAAAAGAAAAGGGAAGGTGGGGGCAAGAGGAACAGGTAATATGGGTTCCTCATGAGGTAGAAGAATGGGTAGAGGAGGTGCTTGATGTCATGGGGGTGATGCAGGTGAAATGGGTTCATCCACATGAGGAAGAGGGCAAGGCAAAGGGAGCTCTTTATTGCATGGGAGTGGTATGGGTAAAATAGGCTCTTCTACCCATGGTGGAGAAATGGGTTGACCAACCTCTTCAGATTATGGGAGAGGTTGGATAGGAATGAAAGGAAAGACAATGTTGACCGTGTGTATGTTGCATTCTTGAGGGTCATCGGCCATGGTCTGAACATTATTCTAACTTGGGGGATGGTTAGGAAATGGTTGCTTAAAGACATCCATGTTTTGGTTGGCTAGTACATTAGGGTTATCCAAAATAAGGTCCCCTTTGTCTAACATGTCTTGAACAATGTTTTTTAGGGTTTTACAATTATCTGTGTCATGACCCTTGACATGATGATAGTTACAAAAGTCAATTTCCCTATACCATGTAGGGATGGCTCGTGAGGGGTCAAATTGGATAGGTGGTCAGATTTGAGGGAGGTTGAGGACTCCCTACTTCACTAATTTATCCAATACAAAAGCATACAATTCTCCTATTGGAGTATATCATCATTGTTCATACCGTTGTTGGAATTGTCTAGTGATGTTTTGTGAAGTGGAGGGCTCAGATTGGTTGGTTGTGGTAGAAGATGGTGACCTAAGGACCACAACATTTGTCGATCCCTTGGACTTGGGGTGGGAAGAAGAAGGGTCATTGGGTTTTGCGTTGGTATTTTTGTTATGCAATTTGACCCTGTCTTCTTCGATTGTGCGAAGTTCAAGCTCTTGGGCCATAGTGAAAGCTTCATCAAATGTGCAAAAAGTTTGAACCCATAGAGTGGATGAGATGTGCTTGGCACATGCTCTTGAAAAGAGCTCAATGAGCTCAGGTTGAGGTAGTGAGAAGGAGAGTTGGTTGATCAAACCTCTCCAACGGGCGATGAAGTCTACTATTGAATCATCCTAAAATTGTCTAATGGAATAAAGGTCTGTGATGGAGACATTCTTGGTAATATTGATTGAGAAATGATTGAGGAATAGCTGAGTGAGTTGAACGAAGGTGAAGAGAGAATGACTGGTAATGGAGTTATACCAGTCAAGGGCGGTGCCAAAAAGTGACATAGGGAATGTGCAAAGCAATAATGCATCATTGTGCCTTATGAGGTAGCAAGCGTGTCTAAATCCTCATAGATGTTGTTATGGGTCCTCTTTACTCTAAAAGTGAGTAAATTTTGGGAGTTTCCACTGGCTAGGTTATGGTCAAATAAGAACTAAAGGGTGGATATGTTCATTTCAAATTTGTTCATATGAAAGAACACTCTTTGAACCTAAAATAGATGTTTCAAGATTGGACATCTTATCCATCAGCATCTTAATTAGATCAGTAGATAAATTGGCATGAGGGGCACCCCCTAAGTTATAGGGTACCTAAAAGGCATTAGAAGGGGTGTATGATGTACTTGGTTGCATTTGTGTAGGTGCAACATATTGATAGTTTGTCATAGGGGCCGATGTCGAGGCCAAGGGGGCATGTACCGTGAAGTTGGAGGGCACAACTTGAGTAGATGCTGCCAAGGGTGGTTAAATGATGATGACACTAGTTAAAGGATAATTGGCCACTCTCATGTTTGTAGGCACAAGAGTGGATGAGATAGAGACAATCAAGTTCTGGAAAGGTGTCGAACTTGGTTGAATTATTTGCATTTGAGGGGGTACGGAAACCTCGATGGAGGTAGGGCAAGAAAGGATAGAAGGGGAGGCCAAATATTGAACATTGGCCATGGTTGGGTTACTGGTCAAGGCAGTGGCCTGAGTGACCATAGGTTGGGTAGTGGATACTGTTGATATCATTACCACTTCAACCAAAGAAGTGGGCATCCCATAAATAGGGTTAAATGAAGGATCTCACATTTGGATTCTAGCGAGATAATGTTGGAGAGCCTTGACATTGTGGTCAAGGAATATCTTAAAATCTTGATCCCCTTTGGGAACAATAGGAGGTGGATCAGGGGTAGGTTAGATAGGAGTATGCTCAGTGTCTAAAGTATACTCCATTAGATGACTTGCTATGAATGGTGAAGGTGGGAGTGGTTGTTGACTCACGTGGTCAACAAGGAATTTGGCTTGACTGTGTGTTAAGACCATGCAAGGCAAAAGGGGTTTAGGTTCCAAAAACTATGTGTTTTAGTTTCAAAAAACCAAAATTTGTGTTAAACAGCAAGAAATTTGGGTTTTAAGCTTGTTGTTTGGAAATTTATTTATTTATTGACAGTGACTGATGTCGGTTATTTAACCGATATCAATTAGAAAATGTTGCTGACATCAGTCAGTTAACTGATGTCAGTGAAGGTTTGGTTGCCGACGTCGGTGGAGAAACTGATGTCAATTTTTGTGTAATTCCAAAAACATAGAAGATTGATAGTTTTTGGAAGAAGAAGATATTCTGAGTTGTTTTAGACTTCAGAATGGTATGACCTTACTAGCTCAAACACTCTATTAAAACTAGCAGAATAGATGATTAGGCAAGCAACCTCTAAAACATTAGATTCCTAGGAATGAGTTTTAAAGTCATGGTGGCTTATGCCTTAAGAGAATGTGTTAGGATTTGGGCTTGTAGAACGGTTCCTAGAGAGGAAGTCTATGGCTGGTTTCAAGTTATGTTATGGTGCTCAAAGATATCTATGTTAGGGTCAGTACATGGACTAGTGTTGGGGCTTGCTCCCCTCACTTCACGAACCTAGAGTCAAGCTGGGCCACTTAGCCAGAATATACCTTCCCTATAGTTTATACTCTGCCAAAGAATAGAGTGGGTCCTCCTCTTGGTGGTGAAATCCAAGTAGGATTGTTGGGTGGGGTAAGGTATCTACTAGGTGATGAAATCCTAGACGGGCCTTGTCTCAAGTAAGTTTATGTGTTTGATTTAAAGTGATTATGGTTTGGTTGTGTCACATTCATGCACTAAGATTAATTCATAATGCTTTAATTACTAAGTGGGCTAAGTGTGCATCCAAGAAAAATGAAATGCAGTAGTTTTTAAACCCAAATCAAAATATGTTATTCAAATGCAAACAAATGGAGAAGAGGTAAAGAGTATCAATTTTTCACTACTCTATGATGCATGCAAGAAGTAACAAGAAGAAAAAGAGATGTTCTTTTTAACCTCTGCTAATGATTTCCTTTTGAAACAAAAAGATAGAAGAGGTAAAAAAAGGATAAAGAATTAATTAACTTTATGTAAAAAAATAGAAAGTAAGAGAAGCTAATTTTTTATTTCTCAAGAAATAAAGGCAAAGAAGAGGGGATGCAAGAAGTGAATATTTTTTTAATGCATCTACATGAAAATTTGATTTTTAAAAGAAGAATGAACCCAAGGAAAACTCCAAGGGTCCCACCGGGCGTGCCAGAATGTTTCTCTAAATTTTCACTAATTACATTCAAATGAGAAAGAAACTAAGGTTAAGAGGTTATGGGTTTGATGTTACCTAGATTTAGTGTGCACCGTATCCAAGCCTTGTGGGAGATCCTCTTTGGCTATGGAGGAAACACTTGCAGTAAGAATGAAACTTAAACAAGAAAGATGTTAGAAGAGGCTATGGTGGACTGCCAAGCTACACACTTGGTCTCGGAAGCGTGAAGCTCCTTAAGGGATGACATTCCACTATTTAAAGATAAAAGTATTGTAAAGGAAGAAATGATAAATGACTAAAGAAATAGAAAAGTAAATGGTGTGTACTTGTTCCTTGTAGTTTGTGTATCTTAGAATGCTACAAAAGGTTGGCTGAAGGTTCTGTCTAGTCTAGATGGGATGTTTGGATGGCTTTCTAGTTTGTTGGTTCAGAACACAGTCACTAGCGTCGGTGGGTCTACCAAGGTCAGTCGGGTAAATGGTGCCGACATCGGTTAGGTTGCCAATGTTGGTCTGGCTGAAGGTGCCGATGTCAGTTGGTCTACCGATGTCAGTTGAGTTATAGATGCTGACGTCGATTGGTCTATCGATGTCAGTTGGGGTTGTAAGCCTTGGATGGATTTTAGAGTATTTTTGGGATAGATAGAGGGGTTTTTGGAAGTTCAGAGGTTGGTGTAGGGTTGCAGGAAGGTGAATGAGGTCTAAGGAAGGGTATAGATGGAGGATTGGTGTGAAAAGTGGGTGAGAACAAGGGGAAGGCCTTTCAGCCCCTCCATAGAAGAAGTCGGGCCTCTCGATGGTATTTAGAAATATTAATGAAAACTAATTGACAATATATTCTAAAACACTGAAATGAAAACTAGAGTACTTAGCTTTATAAGGTGAAGAACCAGAGGTGTCAGAATAGTGATTCCCATTGTGGCTGATGTGACTGGTGTTGTGAGCCAATGAAGTGAACATGGATTGCTTTAATTTAGTAGCTTGAGGTCCTCGTACAATCTTTCAATCCAATCCTAGAATGATTTGTGTAGAGCTTTGGTAGCCAGGAGAACAATAGTTGAGTTTTAGTGCTTGAAATCTTAGAGTGTGCATGCTAATGTGCAAAAAAGTGGCCTTAGCTCAATGTTAGAACTTGGCTTATGTAACCAACATCGGTAATCCCACTGGCATTGGTGTAGGATTGCTGATGTCGGCCATGTGTTGACTGATGTTGGCAGAGAGAGAATAGGAAAAAGGGCTATTTTTAGCCCTTTGCCCATTTCTCCACCCACCAAGTGCCTTTTTCATTGGAGAACAGTCAAAACAAGGGATTATGAGGCACGGGAGTTGGTTAGGGAGTTAAGATGGGGTGAGAATAGGTCATGGGTAGTCAGGGTTTGGAGGACCTAGTCTCACACTGACTCATAGGCTAAGAAATGGTCTTAGTATGAGGTGTCCAAGGTGAGGTAATTAATTTAAAATAAGTGGTTTTTAAATTAATAAGGTGTGCAAATTTGGGTTAGGAGTGTTAACGTTTAGAAGGGGACTAAGGGGGGTTGATACGATATTGGTGTCTACAGTATACATATCAAACTTTCATAAAATCATGAAAATTCCATGAGAAAAATGATAGTGAGGTAAAAAGAACCTTATTTTTAGGAGGATTACAGGTTCTTAATCAGCCTAATCATCAAGATAAAGAGGGAACTAAGAATGTTTTGGAAAGCAAGGTTAATTTTCTTAGTGTTAGTACAAGGGGATGTCCTATAAGGTACCTCAATTGGCTGAAAGAGAACCAAGAGGATTAATTTATATTCATGTTCACTTCAAAGAATAAGGAGGAGCAACATAAAAAGGACAATCAGTCCATTTATTCTCCTTGGTATAATTGTACTCGCCAAGTTGGGTGGGAAAATGGGTGGGAAAATGGGTGGGAAAATATTAGAATGGAATAGAAAGCATATTGATCACCTAACCTTCCTCAAACCATTTTTGGTTATCCAAAAACATGTAAGGTATATAAATGTGGTAAGGAAAGGTAACTACTTTGTTTTGTTCGTTAATGGATTTGTCTAGCACAATCTTTCAGACTAGTTAGAATATGTTAGTTTAAGATAGGTTAGATGTCTTTTTATTGTATCCGAGTGTTGTTGCAAACCTATTGAGTAGGTCTAATTGGTTTTATCTTTCCCTAAGAATTGTTTCATATGTGGTTCTTATCCTTTCCTTTTTGTTTATTAATTTTTGGAGGTGTTTTTAATCTGTTCAGATCTGTTCCATCAAGTTTCCATCTTTAGTTTGGGTTCTTTATTAACACAATGCACAATGGACTTGATAAAGCTAATTATCTTTACTTATAAGGCAATCAAATTTTAGAGGATGCCAAAATGTTAACTTTTCTAGTCACCCTTGTCTTGCATCACATACTCTATGTGTTATCTAGGCCTTTTGAGTGGTTATCTCTTTAAGCTTAATATCCATCTTGTCATTAAATCAAGTAAAGGTCTCTTGACATTATTTTATAATGTTTTAAGAAATATTTAAGGTCTTAACTTTTATTTATCATGGTTTAAGGTATCTTATCATGTTTCAAGGTTTCATATCATTACAATATTGGTCAATTTTCCCTTTGTTACTACATTTCTTTTAACTAATACAATCCCTCAACTAAATCCCACATAGGTTTAAAGAAGTCAAGCTAAGTATTGAAACTTTATATTTTTTGAACGTGTTTTAAGGATAAGAGATAATCATGTGGATTTAGTCAAGAGTATAATCCTTCCATACACATAATATTCACCATATTAAAGCTCCATGATATGTTTTAATGTGCATGATAAATCCTAGAGGCAAAATTTAAAGGAAAAAGTTAGAAAAAGTTAGGTTTGCATGGTATTTGTAGGTTTTTTGAAAGGATTTATATGATGTTTCATGCCTTATAACATTAGTTAATTCACACTAAAATGTTTTAAAAACTCTAAAAACTTCCTCATGCTTATTCAAGCAAGATATTGTAACATAAGGTCAGAAAACCCTTCAAAGGAGCTTGTAGGTCATGGGAAAAGGCTATGTTGTGATGTTTTTGTGGTTTTTAGAACCAAAACAAGGATTACAAGTTGAAGAGGGGTTTTTAAAGGTAAAAAATAATTAATAATAAATTTTTCAAAGCCTATAAAACACAAGATGTAAAAATTTTCAACTACTAGCATGCTTTCTGCCATGGAAACCCTAATGGTACAAAAGAGGTCATAACTTGAGTTCTAGCCATTAAATTTTCTTGAAATTCAATTTAATGTTTTTTTGTGTTTAAAAACATTTTAGGTGGTTTTATTTCTGTATCATACCTAAGGAGAGATAAAATTAAAAAATATGGGTCTGTACTTTTACGCAAAAGGCTTTTTCATGAACCTTAAAACCTCTATATCTTGAAAAATACTTACCCAAAAGATCTGAAACTTGGAAGGTAGATGCATTAGGATGTGTATTTGCATATCCAAGTGATGTAATTCTGAATTTATGAGTATATATTAATAAATTTTCAAAATACAAGTTTGTAATTAAGAGAAAAGTGCAAATTTGAGGGCTAAATAGATATAATGAAAAAAAATCGTCATTAATGCAGGTGTTGACCAAATTTGACCTTACAGGTCAAATTAAAACCCCTATAGGTAAAAAATTGATCTTTAGGTGTTTTAATGGGTCTAGTATTATGTCATAGGGTGTACTATAAGTCTTTTAATATCATTTCATGACATATTAGTCTTGGTCTTAGTCATTTTAATCCTTATGTCTTTTTGAGCCATTTAAAGGTCATAAAAGGAGAATTTAATGACTTGTATGGTCTCCTTGGGAAATTTTAAAGTTTAAAAAGGTGATGTCACACCAAATGTGTCATAATAAGTCTTAATTAACTATTTATAACTAAAAAGAGGTAAGTTCTTTAGAAGAAAGAGCAATTTTCTTGAAAAAGGGGGACTTTTCTTGAGGTGTACGGATTTGTATGGCCTCCTAAAAATGATGACACTTTAAGAGTGTCATTTGATCTTCCAAACACTTGTTTTAGTAATTATTTTTATTAAAATCTCCAAGAAACTAGGAAAACCATTTCTATCTTCTTCCACTAATCTTGGCAAGTGAGAATGACCCTCATGTTTTCAAATGGTACGACCAATAGGAGAGGTTTCAAGAAAAAATGATCATGGGGTGTCTTATACACTCAGTTAGATTCCATTTTATGTTTGGTTTAAAAATAATGGTGGAATGTGCTTTATGAACCATTCTTAAGAAGTCGGCCTATCTAATTTGCTTACCAATCTATGCACCCTTTAGGTTTTTATTTAGTTTAGATAATTCCACATAATCCAAATATAGAGATTCATTATATATGATTTTTTTATCTCTCCTTAATTTATCTCCATTCTTGGTTTAGTGCTTCAAGGTGTTTTGATATGAAAATAATCTCATATTGCATGAAGGTGCCCCATGTGATGTCTCAATCAGGGTTCCTTGACTATAGAATGCTTGGTCCTCTATAAGGGTCTCATGTGAAGAGGATATGAGGTTTCCCATGTATCAATTCCATATTTATTACCTTTAATTCATGTTTAGTCTCATAACATCATGCTTAGATCAAAATTTTTGTCCATTATCATACTCAATCAGCTCTCATCTACTCCTCAATCTAAGTCATGACTTTTAAAGGATCTAAGAACATACACAAAAGTGTGATGAAGGTTTCAATGATGTTAGATATACTATAGAAACATTAGGTAGATATCTGAGTTTTCAAATGATAAAGAGAGTACTATAGTAGTCATATACAATATTTTTACATAGTCTATCATGAACATGCACCTATAGGTTATTTAAGGAATAAAATCATGTGGAAACAAGGAACATATCTCATTGAATCCATTCAAGGTTTTGAACATCCATTTTAAGGTATATAGGTAGGTTTAAAATTCATTGAAAGACTATATCCCATGCTCACTACCCAATTCTATATTACTACTTGTACATAAAAATATCCACCCATAGGTGGCATTAGGAGAGCATGAAAATACTTGTATGTAAGCATTAAAATAAGTGGTTAAATTCCCCTTGGGATCTTATTATGTTGAGGATATTATGGTATTCTAATTTGAAGAGCTATATTACTAGTAAAGGTGGAAGGTCACTCCCAGAAGTAATGACTATGAAATTCAGGAACATTTTCCCTAAAAGGCAAAAACAAAGCACCTAGCCCTTTTGGAGATGCCTCATGATAATGTTATGTTGATTTTTGAACACTCCTAGTGAACTAATAATATATATACCTATCATAGGATAAAAAGTATAAAAATTAATGAGATTATTTGATCATTTTATTTTCATGTTATAGGAGCCCAAAATTGCACTTTTATGCACTAAAATTAGACAGTGTCATCTACAAGATTTTGAAGCTCCAATGTGATTCTAGCATATTAAAATTTAATGGAGTATGTCTTCATGTTTGAGATATATATTTAATTAAAGGTCATATAAAGGATCACAAATTTCATTAAGAGAGTTTTATATGAATTTTTTGGAGTCCAATTCACACCTACAGGTGTGCCCAACTCTAAAACTATCCACTTACAACTGACTATATATTTTTATAATCTATGATCTAGGATTAAAGATGGAGGTTAAATATATGAAATAAATTTAAAATAACAAAAATTTAATCCTAAGACCTTATAGGGTTCTCATGGTTTTTATGACATAGGTTTCAAGGATAATAGTCACCTATAGGGTCCTATTTGTCCCAACAAAGTTGATTGTAAGTGACTGTAGGCAGACAGTAAACTAAAGCATGGATTATAAGTGATGGTATAGCTTAAAAAAGGTGATCATAGGTCAATTTTTTTTATAAATTACCTTAAATATTCAAGGAATGTCTTTACACATTAAGATCAAAGTCTAACTAAGCAAACATGCACCTACAAGAATCATCTTTGGGTCAAAAAGGTAGGGTAACACAGTCAACTACCTATGACTGGTATTGAGAGTAATCTAACATCAAAGTGTGAGATGAATATTAACATAAATTAAATGGGTCTTTTAAGGCTTATTAAATTTTTCCAAATTATAATCCATGTAGTTTCACCCATAGGTGCCTCACCCAAACAAGAAATACATTCAAATACCTTGACCAGTCAAACAAAAGGCATGGCCTGAGGGGTTTTAGTAAGGGTTGTAATTAGGATGTGATAATAAGGGATTGAAAAATGGAATTGAAATATCATGAGACCATAAAATCAAGTAATTATAACATAAAACCCTTTTTAAATGCATCTCATAGTCCATAGGGTAAAACTCCTTGCACATAGTCTACTTTCTAACAGTCTGTCTTAGATTTTGGAGGAATTGAAATGCAAAATAATTTAAAAAAGAGATTAAAATTGGTAAAAAAAGTCTATATGACTTGGATAAAACCTTAAAATATCTAGTTGGTTTGATAAAATATGGGAAGTGCCCTCTATTTTATCTCAGACAGAGGGTACCCCCTTTGTACATAAACCCTACAATCTGGGAAAGAAGGGATGAAAGGGTAGACCAGAAGATAATTGACCCATGATAAGAGGTGTGAGAGTTTTAATTTCATATAAAACAAAATTAAAAACCATAAGTAGAGGGAAGAATATAAATTATATGGTCTAGACATATAAATATATAGATAAGCATGTCAAGCATGGCTAGGCCTAGAATCCAAATGGGAGGTCAATCTCAAATATAACTATAAGAGAGAATTATAATGGATTGTAGCATGTTTTTGGGATCATTATATATTTATCAATATTTTTAAATTTAGAGAATTCACAAGGAATGCCAATTTTGACTCAATGACAACATTAGGCCTGTGTAAATGAGAAGACAAGCTTGATAAGGTAACTTTGAGTGCTCACATATTCTCTGAGGATGTGCATGGAGGTCAAGGGATTTTAGAGAAGTTGATATGGGTCCTATGAATTGATCTTGTGGATTTTTTTTCAAATCCAACATTACATATTTATGAATGAAGCTTAAGAGCTTAAACATGCCTAAAATCTTTGTAAACCCTTGCTAGTAACTAGTTTGAGAAGATTGAGAAAATAGTGCACCCAAATGGAATATTTTGTCTAGAATGATGATTATATTTTTTAGAATACTCTTCAAGGCTACTCCCCATCCTTTTAGAATGTACAAAATTATACTAGGGTATTTTTGATAGTTTTTTGTGTTTTAAAAGTTCTAAAAGGAGTCTAAAGATACCAATAACATAGGAGGGAATATTGAGACTTATGCTAACTCCCCATGTCAGTTTCATGCTTCAGAATAAATCATAGGTGCCTCAACAAGAGCTTTCATCTTAGCTAGTGAACATGATAGTGAGAAGGGTGAAAAACTTCAAGTAAGTTATTTTTAAGTTTTTCCTAATGATTCTAAGGAAATGGATGGAATTAACACATTTATTTCACCCCCTTGTATGGATTTTCATGAGAAACTAAAGCCATTTTGGAAGATAAGTGTGCAAGGTGTGTGAAAAAGGAGTTTCTTTAACTATAGGTAGTGATGGCTCAATTTTAGAGGAATCCAGGTGATTAGGAATGTATCCAATACATGGAAGAGCATGTATAAAACCCATCCATATTATTAAAATAATTTTACCTATCCCTAGTCAGTCTTAGGATATTATAAATGAGGTGAATGATGAAGACAATTTTCTAAGCCAATAAAAGGAATTTCATGCCACTTTTCAAGAGTTTCATGCTTTGGATTGCCAAATGTATTTTATTACCTTGAATGATCAGTTTCACATTATCTTCTCATGCACATGTAACTCCTTTCATCATATTTACATTTGTCATTATGACCTTTCGACTTATTTCTTCTCTTATCTATCTCAAGTTATATAAAAACTAGCCATTTTGGCTATTATAAGGATGCTCCACTTGAGTATGGCAAAGCCATACTCATTTTCATACCATAAATCAATAAATAATACTAATTTTACCTCTTCTATGACTATTAATAGTGTGTTCACTTTAATGATTGATCTTTCTTAGTGATGACTATTGTTTCCTTAGCATTATTGTCTCATTATCTCACCTATTTGCAACTTGAAAGCTTCTTCTTATAGGTCATGTAAAATTTTATATTAAGTGTCAAGGTTGAGTGAGTTAGTCTATTGAATAGTGCCATTTTAGGCCTCTTGTCTAGTCCTCTTAGCCTAAACATTCATCACAACATCATAATGAAATACTAATGTGAGAAGATTTAGATTAGAGAAGTGTATGTCTAGTTAGTCCCTTGGTCTCATGTGTGACATGCATATGGTTTATAGTCATCAATTAATTTGGTGTATCATCACCTTTAGGATAGTTTAAGTTTAGTTTTCTCTCCCTTTTCCTTATAAGCATAGGTATAGTAGTGATCTAAAAGTGGTACATCAAGGGAGCTAACCCTATATAGATATTTACCTCATTCTTAGGCTACCCATAGCCTATAGGTGTTTTAATTATTCCACTTGGATGAGGAGAGATAAGACATCTCCTCAAAGGGTGTAAATCCAAGTGAAAATAGTTTCTAACATAATTTATAGGACTTATTATCCAAGAATTTAAAATATTTTTGGTGTTGTCTTTCAACACATTAACCTTTGGATGCATCTATCCAAGCATCAATGACAACTACAAAGTTACATCAGCTAGTCAAGTAGCCCATGTATTCATTTAAATATTGTTGGTAATTTTTATTTGTGTTCTTGATTCCAAATGAAGTTCCATGGATAAAATTTGTGTTGATTATTTTACACAGGTTGATGAGATATCTCAAGCTTATGGCATTCTCTGTCAGGATTTGTATGATTCTTGTTAGCCTTGTTATGATCCTTACTAGCTCCAATATGACCCTTATCAACCTTTTCATGAGTCTTATTAGTCTTATAACTAGCCTTCTTAAATATTTCTCCTCCTAGTCAACCTAGTCCCTTCTCAAATTAGTCCATCTCAACTTTCAAGAAAACTCTCTTAGGCTATAAGAGGTACATGAAAGATATTAACACACAAAGGGGACATGGTCAAGATTTTCCTAGTCATCTCATTCATAATGTGAGAGATGCATTAAATGGTTAAAAGAGAGTGGACACCTATTGAGAGAGAAAATTGGTAAAGGCTCACAAATGAGTGGTTTGGTTACATCCTTAGAAGATAAGCTAAAAATTCATGAGTTACAGCCTCACCAAATCTATCAACCCTCATATCCACCTCCCCAACATTGATATTAGTTCTACTTGACCCCTACTCATGAATCCAATCAAGCTTATCAAAGTCATATTTTTCTCAATCAGCTAGAAGAGAGAGTTGGAAAGACAAACTTTATTTTTGAAACAAAATTGATAGGCCTATTGAGTTAGAAAATAATAAAATGAATAAATCCAACTTATCAATAAAGGAAGTGGAATCTAATCCCTCATTTCCCTCTCTCATTACATCCCCACCTCAAGAAGAGACTTCTAGATATCAAATCCCAAGTTGGAGACAAGGTGGAGAATCCAAGGCTAAGGAGATCCCAAGTTTCTTGAACACTTCATCCACTCCTCAAATTGAATCACTACCTTAAGAAGAGACTCATAATCATAACATCCTAATCTATAATAAGGTAGTGGAATAATGGGAAAATAAAGGGGATAAAATCATAGATAAAGAGTGTGAATTTCAGAAAGAGCTTGATCCTATGTAAGTCCCTCCCACCCTTCTTCAAGAGACCTCTTGTTTTCCATATCATCCTTCTTGTACTCCTTATCCTCATAAAGATAACTATCAACTTTAAGAGAGACTTTTACAAGATAACCTATCCAAGTAAATTAAAGAGTTAGAGTCAAGAGTGAAATTGTTGAGTCAAGGTGTGATGGATGGTTTAGAGCCAAAAGAAGATGATATACCTAAACACACCCCATTTAACTTTCCTCAAGAGAGTGCTCAAGCTGAATCAGATTTCAATGAAGTGATTGTCAAATGGAAGGAAGAAAACCAAGCTAATTTAGCCCAAGGTCTGCCTACCCTTCCTCAAGAACTCCCAAAATGATACCCTATAATTCATTCTTAATCTGATGTTGAGTTCTATGTTCCACCTCCACCAACTAGTTCATCTTGTCCTCACCCTATCACCCTTTACCTTGGTGGACCTATGGTGTAGGAACTTAAATTAAAGAGGATAATTTGGTTGATAATAATTCAAAACTCTTTCTTGAAGAAAATATATCTCCTTTGCAACCTCATTGGTTTAGGTCACCTAATTACAAAATGCCTAGTATTGACATCACCAAGAATGAGAAAGAAATTGAGGATATTACAGTCCTTGAGAATAAAATTTAGGTTATAATAGTTGAGATACAACTTGAGAACTCTCAAGAGGTTCTAAATGTTGAATAATAAATGATTTATTGTGTTGAATGTTTTTATTGTCTTGCTATTGAATAATGTTTTCCTTATGTCAAATAAGAGGAAATCATCATTGATTCTTCCATCACTATCCAAGATATAATAGATGGGCAAGAAAAAGTCTATAATCAGCCATGGTATGACTTGTTTTCAATAATTGGAGTAGGTTATACTCATCTTTAAGGAGGCTATGATCTAGTCAAAAATAGAGAAGGTAGCCTCAACACTCAAGTGGGTATACAAAGAAGACACAACTTTTCAAATTTGTCTTTTCAAGAGGCATACACATCACATGATGATATGTTTGAAATAATCAAAATGGGTTATTATCTTTCATCCAGTTGGGAGAAACACATTAGATTTTGAAGGATAGAACAATCTTCTATTGGCTTCAATCTTCCAAGGAATAAGAAACAACTCTTCTTGAAGCCATGCCTATCAAGAAGATACAAGTTGATCATGAGGTGAAGAGTGGGTAGTTGTATGATGTATATGTAAAAATTCTAGAGGAATACATTTACATTGGAGACCTATTTAAGGATGATCTACTTGAGAGTAGATCAAGTGAAATGCCAAGGAATAGGTTTGATCTACCAAGCCTTTAATCCAAGAAGCAAAATGCTTGGCACGATGATTCATCTCATGAAGAATAATATTCAAGGACATTTCCTTTTGATCTTGGAAAGGAAGTATGCTTAATTTCTATTTGTGCACAGTTGTTTATTTTCTAATTTCCCTAAGTGCTTTGAGCACATGTGTGTGTGTCTTATTAGTTTGTTTTGCTTTGTTTGTGTTATTTATTTTTTATGGTTGAGGTTATTAGTTGTCTTGTGTTGGTCAAATCCTTATTGTCAAGTGTCAAGTCTTATTGTTTTGTTTTAGACTTCAGATGACTCCCTAAGCCCATAGATAGGATAAGGATACTAAAATTTAGCATAGTAGGCATGCGACCCCTATGAGACACTTAACTCCTTTTACAGCTTGTAATTTATTTATTTACCCATGTCATAGCTAGTTATGGGAGTTGTGTTTAATAAATTAGTTTTTTAAGGTCTTGGTTATTCTATTACTTGCTTCATACTTGTATTTTGTGTGGATTTATGTGTTTGCTTATCTTTCCTTGTGGTGAAAATTTCTTCCCCTTGGACTGTTGTCCAATCCAGTTCCCCTCTATATAGGAAGACTTACTTTTGTAGGTCATAGGTTGTATATAATCAGCCCTATATAAAAAAATATTTGTGGATGATCTCCATCCCTCCTAGTTCTATCATAGGTATTGCACCTTCCTATGAAATATTGATGTAATAGAGGTCTAATCTAGAATTATGTATGACAATTTTTAGTTTTTTTCAAGTTCTATTGTACAATTCAAAATAGGTAGAGGAATCATACAATATATGGTGGATTGCCTCATTTCTTTTCCATTTTTACTTATCCCTTTTCCTTATTGCAAGTTAGATTAGTCTTAGTTTAGGTGATATGCCTAGGGAACCATCCTTATTTGAAGATTCATTCCTTACACAAGGCCACCACAACCTAGGGAGTGTTTCCATTGTGTTAGTTGAGGGAGAAGCCTTGAAACCACTTTTCTAAAGGGTATAACTTTAACATAGGTAGTAAATAATGGAATCCATTTGAGAACCTCTTCCAACTACTATGTCCAAGGTAATGACTTAGTAGAGTCAATAAAAATAACTTGATAAAAAGTATAAAAAATACTATGGAAGATAATTAAATACCTTTGCACATAAAACTAAAAATAGCCTTATGGACTAATAGGATCACTCCCAAGAGGGCCATTGTAAATTCTCCTTTCATGTTGGTATATGGGAGAGAAGCAAGGTTGCCATTATCAATTGAGTTACCAAACCTTGAGTTCACTCACCATCTAAAAATTATGGAGAATGATTTTATGACTAGGAGGTTGCAGAGCTAATGAATTTGGAAGATGTTATAGACTAAGAAATTCACACAATGGAACTCCACCAAGATGAAGGGAAGAAAACATTTGATAGAAGAGCAGTTGATAGAGTATTTCAAGAAGTATAAGTAGTGTTGAATTAGTATGAATTTTTGGCCAAAGATAGAAAACTTGCCAAATTTTGATGTCAGAGGGAGTGATCCCTATGTCATAATTAGTTACAAATCATCCATTGCCTTCTAACTCTCCAAGCTAAATGGAGAAGACTTCCAATCCTAGTCAATGGGATTGATTTAAAACACTATGATTAAGGTCATTTTTAGACCATTATATATAGTAGTTAGTTGTTTTTTCTTCTTCTAAGTATTGATTACACATTGTTTTACTAGTCTAGTTTTGTTTTCTCTTACATGCTATGGTTTTTCTTCCTTATTTTTTTTCTACTTTAGAGATATTTTTTAGTCTTCTTGAAGCTGGTCTAGTAGGGTATATCTTTCACATTAATTTTCTTTCTTGACTTCATGCCTAATGGATTTGATAAGGTAGTTGGTATAAGTGTTTAAATAGGTAAACACCCTTGGGAGGTCATAGAATGTTAGCTATTCTAGCCACCCTTGGTCCCTAGAGTACTTGGACACTTGGAGAGGATAATTTATTGCAAAAGTCAGCTGAGCATTCCTAGTTTTAGGCATTTCATGATGTTTAGGTGTGTTTAAAACTATGTATGCATGAGTTTCTTATACTTTTGTTGCCTTGAAGGGGTCATATGGTCATTGTGAGAGTCATTATTTATGTCAGGTCTTTTAGAGGATTCTTTAATGCATAATATGTGACTAGGGACTTATCCATGTCATTGGTTAACCTTGTTAGATATGAATCCATGTGTAAAATCATTCTAATTAAAGATAATACTTAGTCAAATGTATATTTATTTCATCACATAAACAAAGCAAAAGTGTCCTAAAAGGTTAGTTTTAATAGAAAAGAGGTCAAAAATGAGTCTTATATGACATAATGAAGTTATGAATATATATTAAAAAGGTATTAAAATTGCATTTCAGAGTGTAAAATGTTAAATTTCATACTTTGAATCCCTTTAAGTCATTTTTTAGAGAGTAGACCTTACTTAATGCCCCATAAAGCCATATAATGCTTAAAATACCGCTCCATGACTCCATCCATAAAAAAGATTCAAAATTCTTTGAATGTCTTGTTTTCCACCTCTTCTTGGATGTTGTGTCTTTCATTCCTCCTTTAATGTGGAAAGGTGCCTTGACTAACCTAAAACAATTTCATATCAAGCATGGTTATGGATATTTTATGGTCTCTAAGAGGTTTTTCAAGGTTTTCCAATATAAAGGAGATCCATTTAGGGATAAAAATAACATGTTCAAGCAAAGATCAAAGAAAAATAAACTTTCATAAAGAATGTAGTCCAAAAATGGCAAGTTTTGGCCTTAAAGGCCTAGATCATAGATGTTTATGGATATTCATGCCTGAAGAGGAGATCCTACACCTTCCTCAAGTACTTAACAAATGTATCAAGCCTTATTAATTCCTAAACATGCATAAAAAGTCTTAAAGAGCTCTCAAATATGGATGTTTTCAATGAAATTGTAGGTTTTAGGAGGTTTTCATGAGGATTGTATAATTTTATGATACTATAAAAGTATAGATTAGGGTCATAAGAGGTCCTTCACACCATCCTTAATCTGTCATAGGTCTTTCAAGAAGAGATCCATGCTTTCAAGCTCCACAATAGGCCAAAATTTACCCAAGATCTCCTTTGTAAACCTCTACAATCTATTTTATAAGACATGATATAAATTTTAAGGAGTTTTATGGGATTGCATAGGCATTAGAGAGGGATTAAGAGGTCTTAAAGGGTCCATTACAGGTTTTAGGAAGAAGAAATAAATGGATATAGTTATGAAAAATCATTAAGGATCTAAAAAAATCTTCAAAGGAGATTTATGGAGGCATGGTTTGGGGGATAATATCTTTTTTTATGCATGGTGAGGAATGGATTTGAGAGGAGGCTAAGGGATCTTACCTGATTGAAAGTCCCATAAACATGTGGATCCATCCAAACTTCATAGGTAGCCTTGAAACTGTCCTAAAACCTTAAAGCATGTGAGCTTATCTTCTAGTGTTTTTGGGCTTGTTTTAATGAGGTACATGGAGTTAAAATATATTAAAGTTAATTTGAAGGTCCCTTGAGAGACCTATGAGAATATTTCAATCCATAAGAACCATTACCAGGGTCTTGAGGGTATTTCAAACATGAGAGACCTCTAGAGGCCTACAATCTTAAAAATGAAGTTTCAACACATTTTTGAAATGTTTTTATTAACAATTAAGCTTCAAATTAGACAAGTAACTTTCATATACATTTAATAATATTTGGAAAAAAATTTAGGCTCATGAAATCCATTCTTTAATTTAAACAAGGTCTTTAGCTTCAAGTGGCCTCCACAGGTCTACAAACATAAGAGTGTAGTTTTAATGCATTTTAGATGTTTTTCATAAGTGGAAGGTCTAAAAACAAACCCAAAGAGCCTTATTATTAATATATACAAATTATGAGTATGATGAATTCTCTTGGGATCCTTACTAAGGTGTTAATGAAGTTGTAATTTTGAAGATATATGTGTAGCCTTGTAAACAAAAAGGACTTTTCTTAGTATGTAGGAGGTATTCCCCACCTATGTGAGGGGTTAAATAAGCCAAATAACCTCATATCACTCTTCACATCAATATAAAAAAGGGTTTAGTATCATGTAATCCACCCTTAGAATACAATGGAGGTTTGGAGCTTGAGGATACCTCTGTAGGCTGCATACAAGTGGCAAGGTCTTCAATGAAGATAAAGACTACATGTAGTCATGAATACTTGGAAGTTTAAAGAGATTATGTGACATATAATTATATAATAATCATACTCTAAGGGTTTTTAATGAAGTCTTCATGGTTTCAATCTTAAACAATATTGATTTAGGCCATCAGAATCATGAACAATCCTGGTTTCTATAGGATTTGAACTTAATATAAGATTATACAAGTATACAATAGGTAGTGAAAAAATTAACATGTTTTGAAGTTTTTACATCTTAGTATAAAGTCATCAAGCATGCCAAGAATTCTCACCTTGCATCCAAAATCACCCAAATGTGGATGCAGACCCATAATAATTAGATTGCAAAGTTTTGAGGAGTTTTAACCTTAAATAATAAATTACAGGTTGGCAAGTCAAGAATGGACACTCAACTAATTTTGAGGTTCGTTGGATTGGTAATAAGCTCAAAAACAAGCATGAGATTTGAAGCTTTAGGATATTTATTCTATGTTAAATCACCCCATAGGGTCAATAAATTTTGTAATTCCTCAAACATTCTTATGAAGATATTTCCCTGTGGGACCAATAAAGAAAAATGGAAAGCCTAAAAGATATCTCAACATATCATATCAGATTTAGTCATAAGAATAATGATTCCATGAATAAATCTTGTAATGATACTTGAAGGACCCTTGAGATGCTTATAGGTTTTTAGGCATATAAGACTAAGGTGCCAAAGGGAAGGAATTCTAGGTAGAGTCCCCTTAGTTTCATGTGATGTGTGGTAGTATGAGCAAGTTTTCTAACCATGAATGGTCTTGGATTCTAAAAGATTAAAACTTGAAGATGATTATCACAAGACTGTAATAAAGTATATAAGGTTCAATACATTTTTAATTGCTTATGTATTTGTATATATTCCCTAAAATAGCCAATATACTCTCCACACATCTAAAACACCTACCAAATCAAGTTACAAAGCAAAGAGAAGAAGATTGGGATCATTTTCAAGCCTATGGAGAAGGGGGAGATGAAAAAGTTGAGTCCAAAGAGTTTCATTATCTCTCAAGGTCTCTAGAGACTCTTACTAGCCTATGAAATTTATTAAAATATTTTGAGATGAATAATCATGTTCCAAGATGTCACAAAAATGTTATATCCAAGCCTCAAATCCCTTCCAATAAAGTTGCAGGTCTAGTTTTAGGATTAGTTTCCTGATTGTCAGAATGGGGACCTTAATCCATCATCAAGGGTTGTTTTAGTGGTAAAAATAGTTGTAATATTGATCCACTAATGATAAAAAAACCCATGATATTTCACAAAGGGTGATATATTCAAATAATTTTATTCTTATTCTATGTCTAATTGTGTCCTCTACCTAGGGTTTTAGAGAATAAGGAAAACCTTGCATCTTTTATTTTATCTTATGAAATCTAATAAAATTAAAAATGGAGTTATAAGATAAAATTTTAGGTGTATGAGGTGGATTTATATTTTTAGGGTGAATACGAATAAATTTATTTGAGTTAAAGGCTTCCAGACCTAGAAAACATAGTCTAAACCCCGCCAACCTAAATTTTGTTCATTTAAGAACCAGAAGGTGATGCTAAAAGTCTTAAAATGTGATGAAAGAAAATGATAGAAGCCATGTGATGGCCTTGTAGGATTCAATATAAAGTCTAAAATTTAACCTTGATAGAGGTAGATATATTGAGATAAATTTGAACAAAGTGTAAATCAACAAACCCCCTTAAGAGGGTAAGAAGACAAAATGGAGTTCAAGCTAAAAAGGAGCTTTAGATTAATGTTTTAGGTCTAAACCAAGGAGGGGAATGTTATTTCTTGTTAAAAAGGTGTCATAATGATCATAAATATCCTATCTAACTTTTTATACCTTATTAAAATAATGTGATACATGTGATTATGTTGTGATCTTAAGGATATGAACAAGATGCAGGTATTTTGGTAAGATTAAATCCCCTTCATACTCAAGGAAGATTATGATGATTATAGTAAAGAGTTATAAAATATATTTATTATATATGAATTATTATTTTTAGAGGCATGCCCATAAATTGATAATATTCCTAAACTAGATAGGTAGACCATCCACTTGTAACATGGTCTTCAATACCTTTCAGCACTATTCCAAGAGGTTAGAGAGAGAGAGCAAAATTGTAGGTCAGTAAGTGGTTTCACAAACTTCATGAGTGGTGAGTAATATATTCAAGAAGATGGAGAATAAAGTTTAGTCTTGTAAGTATAATATGTAGATAAATCAAGTTGGAAGTTAAAGCAGATAGAGGAGAGTTGTTTGGACTCTTCAAGAGAGCTAGTAAACCTATAATTGCTTTCAAAAGGTCAAGCATGGTCTTGTGTAGAAGAATAGACAAAATTATTGAAAAGAGCAAGATGTAGTAAAATTTAAATAAATACTTGAGGTTTAAAGGTTCCTAAATAACAAGGATACCATGGTGAGTGAATCCCACCTTAGGAAACATGTCGAGAAGAAGAAGAATATTGAGGAACTCTCAAGGTAAAGATGAGATTCAATGATCTCCATAGACTACTAAAATCACCATTTCAAGATTTTACAAGAGAATGAGAGTAAAAAATGGGATGATAAAGCATGAAAATGTAGATTTAAAGTCTCTCAATAAGTTTTCTTAAATAACAAGGGCATCGTATCAAGTTTTCCATCTCCTTTAAGGACCATTATGTGATTTACAGGGTGATTTTTCAACCTACTTAAGCTCGTGAGGTTTGTCAAACATCACCATGGTTGAAGTTGAGGGTCATTAAGAACATGATCAATACCTAAGGTATTTTAAACTACCTTTGAGATGTAACTCCCATGAAGTGAAGGAATGGTCAAACCAAAGTCAACCATGCAATAGACCTTGACATGCATAAGAAGTGGAGATGGAGTGGGTTAAGGCTTGAGGTAGGAATTTCAAAGAGGATGGAGCATCTAGGTGAACACATTAACCATGATCAAATATCCAAAAAAATATAAATAGTAAACAAGTAAGGTCTCCTCTCCACTCCTATGCCCAACTCTCATTGAAGGTCATCAAGATAACAACCTAGTGCATTGAAGAAGGCCTAATGTCACATTTTTTAGTTGTTTTCTCTCTTAAATAGGCTGATATATGTTGTAATAGATAAATTTATGTAGCTTAGTAGTTATTTATATTCTCATTTATTATAAATAGGGCTGTAAATGCCTCACTTTGTATCCCTCCTCTTGGGTATGACAAAACTCTGCCCATTTGAGTACTTGTACTACTAGATTTAAGCTTTTAAATCAAATAAAGATTGAATTTTACCATCTTCAAACTTGTGTTATTATGTTACATTCATGTTTTTTTAATATATGCATGTGTTATAATGTGTTATCCCTTTCATATGTCTATTTCCTTTCACCTTGCTACAAGTGGTTTGGTATTGTACAGGTCATATGTTGTGTTGAAGCTGATTAAGCTAGTTATTTTTTGTGGAGATTAGTTAATTGTGTCTTGTATAGGGATTTTTCATCCATCCATTCAAGTTCCAAGTATGAATCATGACCTACATATGAAATACTAATACATGAAAAGCCTAATTTGGAGAGAGTGTGAGCCAAATTCAGTCCTTGTTTAATTATATAGTGTTGATTATAGGTAGGTGAAGGATGAATTCAAAGTATGGTGCATCATCTCATGTTTATTTCACACCTTCTCCTTCTCCCTTTTCCATGTTTCAATTAGATTAGATAGGATATAATTAGAGTATTTTTAGTTTAGGTGATTTACCATGGGGACCAACCCTCTCTAGTAAATTTGCTCATCACACAAGGTCACCCACAACCTGAAGAGTGTTTTCATTATATTAATTAAATGGATAATCCTTGAAACCAATTATCCAAAGGGTGAAACTTCAAGTTGACAATAGATCGATCCTTTCACTAGCCATTCAATCCTCCTTATTTATATTGAGGCTTGTCTAGGGTTTGGAAAACCCCACTCGAAGCTCCCACTATACCATAATACCATAAAGTTTACTAGTCTATTATAAATAGACTTGATGAAAAGGGTAGGATTCAACAATTGGAAAGTCAATCCAATAAATAATTTTATTCTTATATTGTTGATCCATGGGAACAAATCATTTATTGAAGAGATAAACAAATAAAAAATAGTATTTTAAGAAAAATAAAAAACATGATTATTGTAAATATTAGAGCCATTGCATGAGGTTTGCATAATTATACATAAATAGTATAAAGGTAAATGGATGAGAAGATTATAACTTGGCATATAAAAGAATTGTTTATATTTTCCAATAGTGGTGTTTTCTCCATGTTCCAATAGTGACACTACATCCCTCTTCCAATAGAAAACAAGTCAGTTAAGAACCCTATTTAAATCTCATTGCCTCTAGGTTACAAATTATGGGTGAACCCATATCTATAGTACTCTCTATATTGGTATAGACTCTTTATCTTTGGAACATCTTATTATGTCTATAATTATAATCCAATGAATAAATAAAGAGACCTTGAGAAACTAAACCAACTAGAGGATAAATTTATCTAGCCTTGAGATCATCCAAGGATAATACCTACCCTGGGCTCTTTCTTGGGTCGAAATTTGTCTCTCGGGTAGATGTTATTTGACATAACTAACAAGGAGCATAAGACTAGTCTAGAACTAAAACACCTTATATTTTGATAGGTCAAGGCATATATATATATATATATATATATATATATATATATATATATATATATATATATATATATATATATATATATATATATATATATATATATATATATATATATATATATATATATATCTCCAATTGTGCTAAAATAGATTGACCAAGACTAGATGACACCCACTAGATATAAGGCCCTTTAGAATTGTATATGGGCAAGTTGATATTTACACCATTAGGTGGAGGAAGTGATGATTATGGAATTTATGTTAGGGTAATTATTATATATTCATAGGTAATGTCTACATAGTAACCCATAATATATAGTCAGCTAGTTAGTCAATCTAGTTTATATAGTTCAGCGAATGCAATTCCTATCTATAGTTCAAATACATTTAGATTGTCCATTCTTGACCTATACTCATCAAAATATATAAAATGATATAATTATTTATCTATTAATAGATATATAAATTTATATTACATATATACTATAATATAAATATAGTTTTTATTCTAGATAATAGAATAGATAAGGGACAGGAAAGTGTTTCATCCTAATCCCCTAACTATTCATTCAATGGCAGAAATTTCCTTTGATAATTATGTCATTGTGCATGGGATATGAAGGCTACCAACCAAATGGAAAGTTTAATTTTCTCATCAACACTTGACCTAAATATGTGGATCCTATGACATCTATATAGATATGGGGTGGGTAAAATATGTATGTAGATTTATAGGTGATCCCCTCTAGCTTATATTGATTAACTGACATAGATATCTAAATAGGGTCAGAGTGCTAACTCTATATATAACTAACTTCCTCTCCCTATATATATATATATATATATATATATAAGGATGTTCGGGCCTATCTAGTGTGTATCCCCCACCCCAAACTATCCTATCTAAATGATCTAGACCTATGTCACCACACACACACACATATATAGAGGCACCATATCTACATATAGGGGTTTTCATACATAGGTGAATAATAGCATTTGGTTCCAATTTAAGTTCAAACTAATATCCAAATATGGGGAATTAAAATTCCATAATATATATAAATATGATAAGAACTTAAAACCACTAAAATGTAGAGATGGGGCCTTTCAAACGTTCTGACTATCCCATATATATATATGAGGGCACACATAAATGTAGTTTCTCTCTTGTTAACACACTCTAATCCCATATATGGTATTAATATATTTATAAATTGAGTTCCCCACCCTATTTTATCCCCTATCTTTCATTTATAAGTGTTATTAATATCCCATCAAAGTGATTTTGTTCATTGGTATTCTTATTGATCCGTGCATTTCACCACTCCACTAGAAATTCCCTATACCTCTGATATACTCGATATTGGTAGTTTCTACTTCTTGTCTAGATTTGAGTCTTATAATTTTATGAAGGATTATAAAATACACCTATATATAATTTACACCCAATAATTCTAGATAATTCTTACATCCTCTATTTTACCATAGTTGATGGCATAGAATTAGTCGATGCTTATTCCTCAGATACTATCATTCCTTTTTCTTAGAGAAATTAATTTTATTAATTATGAGACTTCTTACTTTACTTGACATTGCTCCATTAGGATTTCACCCATTTCAAAAAATTCATCATTGTTGCCTCTTGTAAGAGTCTGAGTCATGTCTTAGTCTAGTGTGGCTAATCATCCTCTCAAAATAATTTAGAACTCATTTTGTTGGAGCGTTCCACTATAGGTGTTACCTATATTAGGTAATACTATAGTGATTCATGCATACAGTATGGATCTATCTTAATGAATCCTAAGAAGAAAAAAATAATTAGATATATCCCATACATAATTTTCATTCTCCTTTTTATCTTTCATTGATCAAAACCCATACTAGCAACCATTCCTAGTAATCACCAAGAAATAAGAGTGAAGGGATCTTGTTCTCTAACATAGACAAGAGGGAGAAACATATAAGCAACATAAGCATGAAGGATATGATCTATGGAGATGGCCACAATCCATAAAGTTGAGTATAAACCTCAATGGAATAAGGTGGCTAGGGCAGGCTTTGGATCATGTCAACTCAAATTAGACATGGAACTTTTAACTCCAAACATATTTTGGGTCAATGAAGCATAAAAATTATTCTCTTATATATATCTATTAATTTTTTTGAAGTTAACAAACATTAATGATAGTTGATCAATATCTTTGATATTGATCAATTATCATTCTATCACTATATTTACATTGAGATTAAATTCAACCTGAGATCAAGTAGTAAGATGAAGCTCTCATAGAGACACCCATTATGGAATTAGATGCCCTATAATAAAATCTAATCGATGGAATTTTTATCATAATTAGGGATCGATGCTATCTATATAAAGATGGGGAGGAGGTTTGAGTGTTATCTCACAAAGTGAGATATGCCATCAAATGAAGTGAGTGATATCATGTTACATATGTAGCATGAATGAAGTGAGTGCTATATTGAATACGAAGGAAGTAAGTGTTATCTATAATTATCTAAATATCTCTATAGAGGGCCAATGAAAATATATACTAGGTAGATGTAGGATAATGGGGGATAAATGGGGGGCTTAAAGTACCTCTTGTTTTTTGAAAATAACAATAGTTAAACTTGGAGAGAATTTTAGAGACATTTGGGAAAAATAATTTGACAATAACATAATAATGTGAATTATGGAATTATAAATTTAGTTTCTAAATATATAATTTTTTTAATACCCATATGATAAACATGTGCAAAATTGATGTATTAATGATAATGGCCTAACACATTTTTATGAAAATACGAGACTACATGTGTACAAACGCATTTTTTTTATTAAATTAGTGAAATTTTATATGAAATTGCACATATGGATAAATAAAATGTTGAATATTGTTTATAATATTTTTATTAATTTTTTAATCATGTAATTTTTAAATAATTTTACAAGTCAAAACAACTAAAAATTTGAAACTGCAAGAGTATGAACACAAATTTTTGACCTTAACTTTATGAAAAACATTTTTAAAAACATAGCCAATGATGTGTATATTGTTGAATATAAGTTTTATAAATTTTTTATTAATGGTTAAAAATTTATAATGATATTTGGAATGATATGTATATAGTCATGTTTTAACTATTTAGGACTTAGACATGTAAATCCTAGGTTGTTAAATGGGTTGGGTACATAGGGTAAATTCAAACAAATATTGTAAATAGATATATCAAACTAATTTACCCAAGATGTATGAGAAATGATAAATTTGACTTATCTATAATGAAACAAGTGTTTTTAGATGTTAGGAAGGCTAGAATAGGCTTGGAGATCAATTAGGAGTCCTTCACTCCAGAACTAGGGTTAAAAACTACCTTCATATAGTAGAATAATTAATAATAAAGTAGTGCACTGCATTAATATCTAAATTACCACACTATTTTACTTCTATGTAAAAATTACCTGAGACTTCCAAAGATGTTACGAGAGGGTTTCTGAGACATGTATGTGAGTTTTGAGGTTCTAAGCATTCATTTATGTCACTACTTTATAAAATATTTTTCAAAACTTAATGAACACCTATACACATGAAATAACAAAAAGATCAAATGCAAAGGGATTGAAAAATTAGGTTGGGGGATGTTATAATTATGTAATATAGAACTGATAATATCTTGACTATTACATACATTAACCCAAATGATAGGGGTCTCAGATCACATGAAGTTCTCCCTTAGGGAGCATGCATAATCAATGTACATGGTATGCTATAATGAATTTTGATTAGGCCCTTATTTAATCAAGCATGTAGATCTAGGTGTGATTACTAAATAATATGCAATGTCTTGAGCTATATCATTGATTAATTTTATGTATTTATGTGCCAAAATAGTAGGTTTTAAATGTAAAATACATTTTGAGGTTATTTATATAAAATAAACTTTGATTTGAATGTAATACCCTTGTTCACTAGCCAACAAGATGCAAAATAAATATAAAATCATAAGAGAGAATCAAGGAAGGGTTAAGACCCAAAACACACTAAAAAAGTGACTGTTTGACACTAGCAATAAACTAGACACTAACACACAACACTAGTGTCTAAGATCGTGCTAGTGTCTTGGGAACACAAAACTGGGTGACGACTATGGAAAATAGGCCAGGGGGGCCTATCATTGGGATGAGATGATATATGACCACTAGGGGTAAAAAAAAGGGAAAATAAGTCATAATAAAGATAAAAAGACCCAAAATGACCACACAAACAAGACTCACATTCATCACTAAGACATTCCTATGAAAGAGAAATAAAAGACAATGTACTTGTAGTTACTTGACCAAATTAGGGTGTGTGTATTTCCCCCCATTTTATTCTAGTAATGTAATGAAATGGAAGTGATAGAGTAAAATTAAAAATCAAATGTGTACCTATACTTACCTATGTGATCAATTTATGTAGAGGATAGATGTGATTTAGGCTTGGCCCACTTCTTGGATAGAGAAATGGATAGGAGTTGGAATGTTTTCTATGAAGAGGAAATCCATAATGTGGATGCCCCTTGTACTGAATTTGAATGATGAACAAAATTATTAGGAACACAATCCTATTTTTTCCCCTCCTAGATATGTGAACTGAGTCATGAGAGGTATCTAAAAGTGTGGAAAAACAAGCCTTGAATGCCTCCACTCTGATATATGATTTGAATCTAAGAATTGATCTATAAATGCAGAGAAACAAACCCTACTTTCCCCTACTCTAATATGTGAACTAAGTGTATGAAGTAATCTACTTAGAGGTTGAGACTATTACTTGACCTTCATAATCTAGGTTTAGTTATAATCTATGGATCAACTACTATAGTCAGCTATATGACAATCTAAGTGTAATCTAATAATCTACATGTATATAATGGTATATGTGTTAGTGCATCTATATAACCTAGTTGAATCCTGTGAGATCGAGGACATGTACTCTACATGATACCCCCAAACCTTATATTTGAGTAATGTAACTATATTCCCTATGTATAAAATTATATTCATATAGGGATGACATACCATGTGTTTTCCCCTATAGTTATAATCTAAGTATAGAACTATGTCAAAACCTTGTGTAAAATCTGAAAAATTGAACCAATGTTTGACAAGTTCATAGAACCCTTTAAATATGAGTCAATATGGGTGTCTAAACATCTGAGTAAATCTATGTATCTAAATATATGAGTCAATCTAAACCAATTAGAGTCAATCTAAACCAATTTGAGTTAATTTGAACCAATCTAAGTCAATCTATGTGTTTGAACCAATCTATGTATTTGAATTAATCTATGTATCTAAATTGGTTTATGTATATGGGTATATAAATCACTATATATCTTGATATCTAAATTGATATATTTGGGTGTCTAATTTAGTATGAATAGTACATGTATACCCCCCATTTAATGAGAGAGTCAAAACTATGGTAAGGGTGTTGAACCAAAAGTGATGCCAATCAGCATGTTAGTGATAGCTAGTGTTGCTAATATGATTGTAGGATTTATTATTATAGACATTTTAAACATAATTGTTTTTGGAAATTAGGGATAATATAAGCTTGTGGTCTATAGTGAGTTTGTTAAATAACCATAGGTTTTGTCACTTTATGGAGTCAATTTGATTGGAACAGTAGTATAACTATAATTATGTCGGGGATATCATGGTCAAGTCCCATACACAAGAAACGGATAAAAAAATAGAGCTAGGTTCCTAGGATATCATGTTTATAAGAATCTATTATTAATTGGTGAAATTTGTGTACAAGGTCAACCTTAGACAAGTGAAATTTTTACAACATGGCTTAAATAGGTTGGTTGATTGGTTTGATAATCATTTGAATCAATTGAGTTGATATATATTATTGTTATGAGCTAAGAAACATGCCAAGAATATGAGGAGTGAACATGACCCACTACAAGGAGTTGGAGGTACTCAATTAGGTTAGGGAGGAGGTTACCTTGGTAAGGAACCTATTATTTTCCCTATTTTTGAAATATTAGTTAACCTTTTCATCATTTTTAGTGAAAATTTGGTAGTTTAGGGCCCTCTTTAGGAGGATTGTGGTAGTTTCCCTATGACTTTACTAGTGTCTTGGGTTGTTGTGCTACCATCCTAGGTACAATGCTAATTTCTAGCACCATTGTACTTGGTGCAACTCTACTGTCTACTAGGGCCAATTTTTCCAATTTTGCCTATATTTTATGTTTATTGACTACTATTACATGTTTATTTATCATTCAAAGATGTTAATTTCATATTTAGTTGTGTTTTATTGGAAAATATACATATGATGGAATTTTAGAGTGGTTAAATGATGAAATGCTTACATGTACTACCCTTAATAGATTATGAGATGGCAATGATCAATAGAGATGGTTTGGGCCAAGTGGCTAACTTACTTTGATTCCCTAATATTTCCATATAATGATGGCATTATGTGAGAGGTAGAATGTTGACACTTATACATTTTGGTTTCCCATTAGGGAGATCACTATGATGTTGGAGGATGTCTATAGGATACTAAGATTGCCTAGTAGCTAACATTTAGTATTACAAGATGCTACTGGAGATAGAGTTATAGAGCATGCCATGAGGTACATTAAAAATATGCCTATAGATACCCATCAACTAGGGAGTTTCAATGATGTTTTATTGTCTTTAATTATTATGACTAATGTTCTATGATTCTAGAAGTTCTTGGTCATGCTAATGTCTTTATTTGTTGTTGTGGATGGGAATGGGGTATCTATCTCATATAGGATACATGGCATAGTGTAGGTTATAAAGGAGAAAAAGACAATATAATCATGGGGTTGCACTATGCTATCCCACTTATATCGGTATTTGTATCATTTTACTTAGGAGTTGTGTGTAGGTGGTATTAGGTCTTAGAAATTATTACATTATTGGGCTTATGAGCATATTATAGTGGATAGATTGGATGGGTTTCCATAGATTGATTGAGCCCACCCATAGATGTTTTTAAAGATATGGACTAATATAGATCATGTGCAATCAAGGAGCATGATTCACTATTGATAGGTGTTGGATTAGTTGATAGATGGAGACATTATTTGGAGACCTTATAGGGGATTTTAGGGGTGGACTAAGGATGGTGTTCATCTGAGATGGATTTGAGTGAATTGTTGGTTGCATGTTTGTTGAGTTAATGTATTTCAAAAAATTTAGTATGAGTGGGTGACATGACATTTTGGTGTTATCCAAGATGTGTCACCTACACCATGGGTGTGGTTGAGGAATTCTCAGGCACTAATAAGGTTAAGTAATAGGTCAAGATTCATAATTGGTGATTTTGTTCTTATTTCATTGATAGAGGGAGATCTAACACTGGATATACCCGATGTGGATGGCATAAGATTAATCTATGCCTACATATTATGGTGGAGGCAACATAGAAGGCCACCACTATTTCCAAGAGATGGGGATATCATGCAAGATGTATTAGATCTGAATCCCATTAGGATATTTAAGAGTACATTATAATTATGGATTTATATTCTTTTCTTAGTTTAGTGTTTGACTTATCGATGAAATATCTAATGCACTACATTGGTATGTATTGGTCTAAGAGATGATGAGTACTGGGATACCATTATTGAGGTTTCACTATGAGATCTAACATGGTATATCTCTTATGATGCCATGGATTATGAGATAGTGGAGAGGATCATAGGATTTGTAGGAATTCATTTGCATCTATTTGTTCAAGTAGCAATTGCCATTGTGGCATTTAGATGAGCAGTTGCTGATAAATATAAGGCATGTGTTAAGCTAAAGAGGTGAGCTATGCCCCCACCCAATATTTTGGTGGGTAAGGTGGTAGGATCATGGACTAATACATTAATTGACAGTGAGATCATGTGGAGCTGATGGTTGAGGTAGAAGTACTATGGTATAAAGAGGAGACATAGGTCTCGATCAATATCTAGAGGCAATGTGAAGGAATCTAGTTCTAGTGTTCATGTATCTTAAAGTAAGAGTGAGGAGGGTGGTCTTGGTGACCAAACTTTTATTATTGAGTGACTGTCTATTATTGTATTAAAACTTGTTTGAATTCATATCTATATATGGACTTTTTGGACATGGGTATTGTGTTATCTAACATTTTAATTTATGGCATTATTTACTTAAGTGTTTTAGTTGTATTTATTACTTATTTTTTTATATACAGATGTATTTGTTAAGATATGGAATTTTAATTGATTTTTAATATATATATGGATGCTAGAGTAGATATGTATATCATATTAGGAATGTTATTTGTTAGATAAGTGTCCATATATTTGAGTGTGGATCATGTAACTACAACATGTACTATCTAAATCTAGATGACATGGTAAACAAGTGACCATACTGCTCATGCTATGTAGGCATAGAATTAGACTCTAGAATTGATACTTATCATGGTACAATTATGGTATTTAGATGTGTAGAATCCATAATAAATAGATCAATCGACTACCATATTGAAATTATTATCTAATCTCTATGAATGTTGCCAAATATCTTAATTAGTGGTCAAACTCAAATTGTGCTCTGATCTCTATAATTATTTAAAATTTTCTTAATCAGTGGTTGAATTGAAATTTTGCTCTAATCTCTATGATTATTTATAAATATATTAATTTATGGTTGAACTAAACTATGCTTTGAACTCTGTGATTATTTCCAAATATCTTAATCGGTGGTCAAACTAAAAATATGCTATGATTTCTATGATTATTGCCAAATATTTTAATCAATGGTCAAACTAAAAGTAGTGGTGGGGTTGATTTCAATTTTTTTACCAAGTTGTTATAATTAGTTTGATCTCTATGAACTAGATTCCATATCTATTGAATTTATGGTAAATGAGATCTCACATAAGTAGGTGTCCTAAAAACTATATGGCTCATATGATAAGTGGCAAATGGTTCCTTAAAAGGAATGTCATGGGATAACTCACTCATATCTTAATTCCCCCTATGTAAATTCTATAATGCCTCTCTTAACACATTGGTCAATATGATTACTAAGTACATAACACTTATTGTCCCAAAATCCATTGATTCTATGATAGTTTTAATATGGTTTGTTTCTTATTCTATGGAAATGATGTGTTGGATGATGCTAAGTAGGAGGAAGGGTGATCATTCTTATGTTTAGTAATGTAAATAATATATCACAAGGTCTATCTATATCTAAAAACTATATAGCCCCACTTTAGGTGTCATGTTCTCTTTCCACTATAGAATATGTTGTGTAAAGTGGCTCTTTACCTTTATTGAGTATCTTGATTGGTTTTTTATGTTCTAAATTCTCCTTACTCATATGTGGATTAGGTGTTTTTCCCATATTATATGACTATATTTTTGGGAGATCTAAATCCAAATATACCTTTGAATCTATCTCAACTAGTCCCAACTTATTCTCTAATGCCATAATTGTGTTACACAGATGCCATAATTATTTTGATGTCTCATATAGTAATTTAAGAGGGAAGATGAGACCTCTATAAAATATGTATTGTACCTTGAAATATTTTGGATGATAGATCAAATCTTTAATGCATGATTTGAATCATATAATGTAATCACTTATTATTTTTGACTTACCCTAGTGTAGTGAAGGAAAATTCTCATATATGACTTGAGGTCCCTTATTCTATATGTAGTGCATGATAAATACTTATTATAACTCATTTTATGTATGTAGTGAACCACTAGGGAGTGAATGATGAAACTAATTTAATGCCTCACCCTCTAAAATCTATGGAAATAACTATAGGAGAATAAAACTACTAGTGACATGTGCCATAACTTTCCTATAAGCTTTAAGGTACACGTATGGGTCTCGATGTCCATTAAAATTTGGTAATATTGATATATAAAACTACTTTGGTAAATTTTTAGTGAATATTCTACATGAGATAGGATTTCCATGGATGGTATTGGAATCAACCCAAGAGTGGTATGCTTTACTTTCCATGATGAGTCGATGTACTTGTTGTTGTAAAGCATCCATGGTGTGCATCAAATATATTACTTCTTGTGAAGGTATATTAACATCATTAATAGGTTCATTTAATTCTTGAATATTATTATTTAATTTAGCCATTTTTACTCTACATCAGAGACCTTTAGTTTTACTCACAGTAACCTTTAGAGGGGTGATAGTTTAGATCTTGTGAAAGGGAAATGGCTATCACCCTTGTGGAGGTTAGGATGAGAAATGGGTTTTATTTTATTAATGGGGGTTGAGGGATATTCATTGGTATCTCTTATTTTTTAATTTTCAAATAAGTATCACTTGTTAATGGACTAGAAGATACATTATTATCATGCAAATGTAAACTACGTAAATTATGAATATAAGTATAATTTTGGTTATGTTTATCTAAAGGCATATTATCATTTTAACTAGCATTTGAAAATAAATAAATTTGAACATGAGATATGGGTGAAGTAGGTAGAGAACTAGAAGGACTAGACTCAATGTCTTCTTCACCAAATTCATAGTAATCATTGTTATTCCAAGTTTCATCAAAATCAGTGTTTAATTCACTTGTAAAGGTAAGAATAGAAGAATTATAATTTGCATGATCACTAAGAGAGAGATTAGAAGAAGATTTATAATTTTTAATACTATGAAATATATCATCATGTTTAGGTGTAATACCATTCATGCTTCACTAGCTATGAGTGGAATGCATGCATGATCATTATTTTCAATGTTGGAGTCTAAGGTAGAAGAGGTAGAAATGATGTTTTCATTTAGCACATTATGACATGTAGGATAAGAGTTAGATATATTTAAATTATCTAGATTTTTCATAGAATCATTTTGTTGAGATTGAAATGTAAAAATGGTGATAAAATAATCTCATCCACTTTAGTTTGTGCATTGATAAAAGGTGCAATATCATTTGTACATGATTTTTCATATTGAATTGACAAGGCTAAAGAAGATGCATTATTATTTTTTATATTACTTGAACCATGAAAAATTAGATTTTTGTTGTTGTGATATTATTATTTTAATGTGAATGAGGAAATAAAAGCTGTTGAAAAGTAAGGATCACATTGGAACAAAGAACTACCAACAAGAGGTTATTTTAGAATTATATTGTTAGTTTGATTTTGAGTAGGAGAAGAGAGAGATAAAAGAGAAGAAGATGCATCTAATGCATCCTCATCAACATTTTAATTACCATGCTCATAATAATCATCATATCCATCATTACAATAATAATCATAATCATCATTATAAATAAAATCACTATCATGTGCTAATATGCAATTTTGAAAATTTTCCATTAACTCTTATAATTATGAGAAAATTTTATAAATTCATCAACTAGGTGAGGGGAAAATGGCTTCTTGGACATCATTTTAAACTTGCCAAAAAAGAGAATGTAAACAATGAACAACAAATGCACAATAGCAAATGTAATCTAACATAGGTATATTTTAAAATATGTTAAATATTCAAATTGATTTATGGAAAAATAGGAATTTTATTTTAAATATAAAGGATAATATGGGATATTTAAAATAATCTACATTTATTAATAGTCCAATTCTAAAATAAGTATCATAGATAAGTCTACATTATTCAAAATTTAACAGATTTAAATTCTCTCTAATGCAATATATGGGGAATAGATCTATATTATTACCATAATTTTAGTCTAGTTTATTTTGAATAAATGAAAATTAATATGTATTTGACATTATCTATAGTCCAATTTGGGGGCTTAAGTCTAGATTATTTGAAATATTCCTTTAATATTTGGATGTATAGGGACCTAGTATGTGGATCTAGGGGTTTTAAGGGTTTTGTATATAAAATTTAAAGTGTATTAAATTAATAAAACCCTATTATATGAATAATTTAGATCAGTTATCTTATGTAAAAATTAAAAAAAAACAAAATTTTATAAACCCTGATTTATTACACAAAAATGGAGAAGGTCAACCCTAGATTGGAACTAGGGTTTTAAGAAATACTCAAACTAAGTCGAGTTCACCAAATGTTTTAACTATTTAAGACTTAGACATGTAAATCATAGGTTGTTAAAGGGGTTGAGTATAGATGGTAAATTCAAACAAATATTAAAAAGAGATATATTGAACTAATTTACTTAAGATGTATGCACAATGAGAAAATTGACTTATCTAGAGTGAAACTGGTATTGTCAAAATTCAAGAAGGCTCAAACAAGAATAGAGATCAGTCAAGAGTCCTTAATTTTCAATTTGGGTTTGAAAAATACCTTCAAAAAATAACATGATTATGAAGATAATAGTGCATTATAATATTATAAAGGTATTATACTAGTGTCATTCTATGGAAAAACTACCTGAGACTTCTAGGGATGTTGTAGGAGGGTTTAGAAACTTGTAGGTGAGTTTTGATATTCTAATCATTCATCTATATCACTATTTTTTTAAATATTTTCTAAACCCTAATGAACACATGTACACATGAAAAAATAATAAGATAAAATGAAAAAGGAAGAGAAAAATTGGGTTCTCAGATGTTACAATCATGTGATACATAACCCCTATTATCTTGATCACTACCTACATTAACCCTAATGATATGGGTCTTAGATCACATGTAGTTCTCCCTTAGGTAATGTTCATAATAAATATGCATGGTTTGCTATAATGAAATTCACTTAGGCCCTTATTTGACCAAGAATCAATATCTATGTGTGATTACTGAGTAATATGCACTATCCTAAACTCTACTTGTTAGAGGCACAATCAATAAGATTGGGGGTGAATCAATGATGCAAGATAATCCAATTAAAATCCCAACTCTTATACAATCAACATACATCAATCTTGATCAAGCAACATAAACATGAAAGCACATACATTCAAAACATCCATGAGAGCATACATTAGAGCATACATCACATGAACACATCATATATGTGGTAATCCCTCTTGGGGGATAAAACCCACTGACCCCTGCAAGATGGAATATAGTCCTATAAAACAATATCCAACATTTAGACCAGCACCAATTGATTAAGGAACACCAATCCCTTAGTTTAGTGAGACAACCATCTCACAAGGAGTACCCACACATTAGGTAACCAATCACCCACTCAAATATCTTGATATGATCTCCACATTTGATCTAATGTCTTCTACATCTGATGATGTACTTCTCTTATTTGAAATCTTTTATCTTTACACTCTCATAGACTTTCATACACAAGCAATGCATCTAAAACACCCTTTTCGATCACTCTTCACTTCTAAACACATACACAATCATAAAAATTGAAATAACTCTATAAAAACATTAGAAACATGACCTATAGGTCAATAACACACTCCTTAACCTACTCATCTCTTTAATCCATCCTTTAAACACACTCACACAATTAAAATCTAAGGATTACTCTCTCAATCTACCTATTATAGGCTTATTAGGTCTAATAATCTATGAGTTCACATTTATCAACTATATCAGATAACCATAACTAATCCTCTTTACTTTATTATGGTCCTCATTGACATGTCCCTTCTCTTTTAAAGGTTCCTTCACTCAATATCACATCTTCTCTTTCCTTCATTCACAAGTCTATAAACCATTACCTTAGTCTCCACTATTTATAGATTATTTACACATCACCATCTTGGTCAGCCATAATACTTGTATTAACCCTTAAGACATCTAACATAGCTCAATACCATCCTCCTAGGTTACCCATAGTATTCATGAGTCACAATTAAGTAGCTATGCCTTTCAATTAGGCCTTAGTAGCCCTTATAGGTCTCATGAAAACCTATTCACCCATTTAGCACTTCAATGATAAAATTAATAACATAATATCACTTTAAATTACATTGGTCCACTCCATATTATCTATAAGACATATTAAAATCATTATATCCACCAAAACATTCTTCTACTAAAGCACAATTTGCTCAAATAACATTTTGTACATTATAGCACCATTAATGAACAAATAGTCAACTTAGAAGTATTTATTAATACTAAATATGGATTTTTAAAACATCAAAAATCCACACATATGGTCTTCATGAATTATATAACATTCTGCAAAACTTATTTCATCTTAAAACATCAAAATACCATCAAGAACAACTTAATTACCCTTCTTGGGTTACTTATAGAGCATGAACACATACATAGTCAAATTTAGAGCTCAATAACTTTAAATTTAAAACTATTAATAACTTAAAATAAATATTTATAAATATTAATTTAAGTCCTCTACAACTTTTATTTTTAAACCATGGTAAAATTCTACATATATCAAAAGTTATAGCATAAAAACTATAGACTAGTTCTCCCTCACAAATTTGAATATTCAAATTCCAACGGTCACTGAGCAATTGTTAAACTTCAAAAAAATTGTCAATATATCATTCCATATCATATATTTAAATAATAATAATAATTTATCTCCCTCTAAATTATCTTTATCTTTACCTTTTCTTTACTGTTAAACATCGATCACTTGTCATCATCTCACTGATTATTGACAATTCGAAACAAATGCACTCTATCGATCTCTACAAATTAAATAAGTATTTATATTGTATAAATAATTGTTTATCTCTACATGAATTATACACATTTTACTCTTTAACTTTGACTCACACCATCGATCTTCTAACAGTACAAATGCCTGTGAACCATTGATCTTCTATCCAAGCTCCGTGAATGTGACACATGTCACTAGTGCATTAATTATTTAACATATTAAATTTTACATGCACCATTGTATAAAGATATACATTTTAAGATACACCATTATATATAATAATAATATGACCTCAAACTTCAATGTGATTAAACTTGATAGTCTCTGGCCCATCACACTCTGCTAGAGTAACTTTGAAGCTTTATAACTTGAGCTAGAAATCACTTCAAGACTCCAAATTTTTAGGATAGATTCTTGGCACAATATAAAAAATATCCATGGATTCCTTTTACCTCATTTTAAATTTTTGGTGCCTAAAATAAATGCACAAACTTACTAGTTCATTCATGTCTACATGACGGTCTGTGACGGTCTAACTTCTCTTAAGCTAAAAATTCCAAGTTATTCATTCAAAATGATTGAAAGACATATTAGGACATAATAAAGACATATATGTATACCTCAAAACTTCTTATTTATCCTTAAAAACCTTAAAAGGTGCCATATCTCTCCAAATCATCATTCTGATCACTTTATCATTAATGTACTAGTACAACATGCTCTCTTTGACATCAATGACAATCTAAGTCATCAATGACCATGTTAAAAAATATCCCACTTTGTCATTGATGGAAAAACACCCTAATAATGAATTTTTAATATTTGAACATCCTCATCAAACTTCATTTTGATCTTTCTCCCCCTTTGACATTAATGACAAAGTGCCTCTTAGCTTAAATACATTCAAAAACATTCTATCAATCATATGAAACAATTGTTGCCCCTTTGATATGCACCAATCTAAACTTAGACTTATGATCCTTGGACCTACCTAAATTCAAAAGATACCAGATCCATTTTCTCATGCATGAAGATCCAATAACTTTTCAAAACACATGACTTGGATTGATCCAGTCATCATTTCAAACTTATTTGAATTCATAACTATATTAGACTTCTTCCATACTTTCACCAAGGCTAGAACATATCACATATACTCCCCCTTACATCATGCACATATCTTTTATCCACTCAAGCTAACTGAGTTAGCTCCCTCTTAGCCAAACCTTCTATTTATCATACATAGCTTCTAATCTTAGGCATCCTTTGAGTACCTTTAGACCATCTCCACACTTGCCTTCATACCTTCTTACTTTAGGCTACCTCCATGATTACTATCAGATGAAATATCCAATCTTCAAATAGTAAATATGCATAAAAAAAACTAAAAAACTCATTTAGGAACAACCATACCTTTGTCATTTGGAGAAAATGACCAAAGACCACTCTTATCTTTACTAGCCTTGCCTAGAGGCCTAATAGCCCTACCTAAAATTTTAAACCCCCATATATTTTTGTGTATACACCTTTAAGACTTGAAATTTTATATATGAAGTACACTTATGTTCCCCCTCATTCATGCCAAAAATCATCTTCCAACTCTACTTTTTCACCATAGCACCTTCACAAACCTACTAGTTAATTAGCATTCCATTTGCACAAATCCTCATCCATAAAAGACACCACACACTTTAAAATTAATTTGAAACAATTTTTAGAACCCATTTGGACATTTCAATTGATTAAGTATCCTTAGAACTCAAATCATTAGGAAAACCACTTTTTAACAAAGACCAAAACACTAGGTTTATAAAACAAAAATGGTTAACATACTATCTTCTAGTCAATGCCATCACTTGAGAATTATTTCACATATTTAGGTCATCAATACACATTTATAGACCAATTTTTGAGCTCAGACACTTTTGGGAATCCATACTTCCTATACCATGGTTTTTGACCAGCATATCCTTCGTATAAACTTGGAAACCTGAAAACAAACAAAAATTCTCTAATTGCACACAAAATATCTTCAAGGCTTTAAAACACCTAAAGCACATTTGAATAAATTCATAAACCCTTTCTATGCCACTAAGACACATTATAAACTTTAAATTCTTTAAATGACACCTAAAAATATCCATACTTTGCCTTCAAACCTTCAGGATCAACATCCCTAAACATACCTTGAGCACATATACTTGCAATCTAGATCTTGAAATGAACAAATTAGAAAGTAATCACCTTCATATCACTAAACTACTTGATCTTGAAACTCTCATTTCTTGTCCTACAATATCAATCAAATCTCAAATGGTATCCACTATGCTTCTTCTTGTATGTTAAGTGTCTCCTTGAAGCCTAGATAGATACACCCCTTTGTCATAGTGAGACTAAAAGTCCCAAAACTCAGGAGACTCCCATATATCCATACTCTAATTTTAATTGTAGTCTTGACTCATCACTAGATTAAATTTTAATGGATCCTTCACTTCATTCTTTGCTTTAGAGTTGTCAACAAATGTAGACAATAGAAACTATGAAGTTTATTTCATGTCTATCATGGAAAACAAACCATATTTAATCTCATTTTGATCTCTCCTAATAGTCTTAGGTTTTCAAAACCATTTGTGACCTCTTCCTTGCACACTAGGAGATCCATACACCTTATTTTACTTTGAATAATCATTCAACCTATTCTTGTAATACCTAGCAATGTGACTATCTCTATGACATCTAAAACAAACAAGATCATTCATACCTTTTGCTTGATAATGATTGTGATCTTTCTTTGACTGATTTCTTCTCCTTACACAATCCTTTTCCTTATGACCAATAAGGTGATAAATAAAATAATGTTCCTAAAAATATTTTTCATACCTTGAAGCATTTGGTTATTTGATGAGCTTCTTCATTTTGCTCTTGACCTGATCTATCTTGTTGACTTTCATGCTACTAACCTTTTTGTCTTGTCTTAATTTATTTTGATCTTCTTCAAGGTTTCCTATCTTGACTATGACCTTTTCATGTTTATCCTTTATGGAAACAAGATTAGTCTTCAATTGAATACATTCATCTTCTTTAACTCACATACTTGAATGTGTAGCCTTTAATTGAATTCTGAGATCTTTGATGGTCTCCTTATCCCTCTTAGCTTCTTTATCCATGTCATCCTTCATTATACATGATTTATCTTTAATAATATTTATAGAATCAATATTGGACTTCAACTCATCAATCTCACCTTGTTTTTAACTCAACTTAGTCTTGAGATGTCTATATTATTCTGCAATAAATTTGATCTTCTCTTTATCATCTTTTAATATTGAGCTTGCCTTTTTCATAGACTTGATCAGTTCTTGATTTTCCTTTTCCTTTCTTATGGATTTTCCTAAAAAAATTTCCTAAAGATATTTGACTTATTCTTCAAGACCTTTGATCATATTTCTTATTTTATAATTCCTCTTCTTTTGCTCCTTTAGTTTACCATATACACTCATGAGTTTAGATTCTAGATCAACTTCTTCTTCCTCACTATCATAGCAAACTTTATCATCAAACATGATGATCTTTTCACCCATATTGTACCTTGGATCACCTTTAAGTGGTTAAAATTTTAATGAATGTTTGGTTCTAATACCAATTATTAGAGGTACAATCACTAAGATTGGGGGGGGGTAGGGGGTGAATCAGTGATGCAAGATAATCCAATTCAAATCCCAAATCTTATACATTCAACATACATCAATCTTGCTCAAAGAACATAAACATGAAAGAATATACATCACATGAACACATCATATATGTGGGAAAACCTCTTTGGGGATAAAACCCACTAAAACTTGAAATATGGACTACAGTCCTATAAAACAACATCTAACATTTAGACCAGCACCAACTGATCAAGGAACACCCATCCCTTAGTTTAGTGAGACACCCATCTCACAAAGAGAAACCACCCCTTAGGAAACCAAGCACCCACTCAAACACCTTGATATAATTTCCACCTTTAATTTGATGTCTTCTACATCTGATGATGGACTTCTCTTACTTTCACTCTTTTCCCTTTACACTTTAACAGACTTGCATACATAAGCAATGCATCAAAACACCTTTTTGGATCACTCTTCACTTATAAGAACATACAAAATTAAAAAAAACCTACAAAAAATCTATCAAAACATCAAAAACATGACCTTTTGGTCAAACACATACTCCTTAACCTGCTCAGCTCTTCAATCCATCTTTTAAGCACACTCACTCAATCAGCCTCTAGGGATTGCTTGCTCAATCTACCTCTTCTAGGCTTATTAGGTCCAATATTATATGAGTTCACATTTATCAACTACATCAGATAACAATGACTAACTATCTTTTCTCTTTTATGGTCCTCATTAACCTATACCTTCTCTTTTGAAGGTTCTTTCACTCAATATCACGTCTGCTCTTTTCTTCATTCATAAGTTTGAAAACCATTGCCTTGGTCTCCACTATTTATAGAGTTTTCATGCATATCAACATCTAGGTTGGACATAATATTTGTCTTAACCATTAATACATCTAACATATCTCAATACCATCCTCCCAGGTTTCCCATAGCATTAATGGGTCACACTTAAGTAGCCATGCCTTTCAATTAGGCCTTATTAGCCATTATAGGTCTCATGGAGACCTATTCACCCATTTAGAACTTCAATGAAAAAATTAAGAACATAATATCACTTTAAAGTACATGGGTCCACTCCATATGATCTCTAAGACATCTTCAATTCATTATATCCATGAAAACATTCTTCTACAAAAGTGCAATTTGCTCAAACAACATTTTTTACATTGTATCACCATTAATGAACAAATAGTCAACTTTGAAGCATTTATTCATATTGAAGATGGATTGGTAAGATCTAAAAAATACACATATATGGTCTTCATTAATTTTAAAACATGCTCCAATACATATTTCATCTTAAAACATCAAAATGCCATCAAGAACAACTCAATTACCCTCCTCAGGTTACTTGCAGAGCATGAAAACATAAACCATAAACTTTAAAGATCAATAAAAATTGACTATAGAAACATTAAAAATTTAAAATAAAAAAATTTAGATGCACCTTTAAGTCCTCTACAACTTTTATTTTTACAGCATGGTCAAATTCTATATATATCAAAAGTTATAACATAAAACATATATATATATATATATATATATATTAATTCTCCCTTACAAATTTGAATATTCAATTCCAATGGTCACTAAGCAACTGTTAAAATTTGAACACTTTGTCAAAATATTGTGTCCTCTCATAGCTTGAAAAAATATGCATAATTGATCTCCCTTGAAAGTATCCTAATCTTCACCTTTTCTTTACTATTAAACATCAGTCACTTGTCATCATCTCACTGCGTATTGATAATTTAAAATAAATGCGCTCCATTGATCTCTATATATTAACCAGGTCTTTCTCTTATAGTGTTCACCATTTATCTAAGATCTAAGCTCTTATGATTTTGATAATTTGTATTTGTACATGCCTTCTACACATTTAACTCTTTGACTTTGACTCACACCATCTATCTTCTCACAGTACGAATGCCCATGAACTGTTGATCTTTTATCCAATCTCCATGAATGTGACACGTGTCACTAGCACATTTATTCTTTGACATATTGAATTTTACATGCACCATTGGATCAAGATCTATTTTTTAACATGGACCATTATATCTATTGACAACATGACCTTAGACTTTAATGTGATTGAACTTTATGGTCTTTAGCCCATCACAGTCTGCTAGAGCAACTTTGAAGCTTTATAACTTGAGCTAGAAATCACTTCAAGACTCCAAATTTAGGGTATCTTCTTGGCACAATATACATATCCATGAAATCCTTTGACCTTGTTTGACTTTATATGTGCCTAAAATAAATATATAAACTTTCTATTTCATTCATAATTTCATGATGACTTGTGATGGTTTGGCTTCTCTTAAGCTATAAAATACAAGTTCTTCATTCGAAATGATCAAAAGACATATCAATACTTCATCAAGACATCTATGGATACCTCACAACTTCTTCTTTGTCCTTATAGACCTACAAATGTGCCATATCTCTCTAAATCATCAATCTGATCACTTTTTCATTAATGCATTAGTACAACATGCTCTCTTTAACATCAATGACCATGCTCAACACTACCATTGACTAATTGTATGTAATTATGTGCCAAAATAACAATTTCTAAATGTAAAATGCCTTGTGAGGCACTTTATATAGAATGAACTTTGATTTGAATGTAATACCCTTATTTTTTGGCTGATAAGATGCAAAAGAAAGATAAAATCATAAGAGAGGCTCAAGGAAGGGTTAGGATCTAAAACACATTGAAAAATTGACCATTGGACACTAGCATTAAACTAGACACTATCACACTACACTAATGTCAAGGACTGCCCTAGTGTCCTAGGAACATAAAACTAGGTGAAGATAGGGAAAATAAGTCAGGGACCCTGTGACTAGGATGGAATGACATAGGACCACTAGGGGTGAAAAAATAGAGGAAAAAACTCATAAGAAAGATTAAAAGACCCAAAATTATCACATGAATAAGACTCACATTCATCACTAAGACCTTTTCATGAAAGAGCAATAAAAGGCATAGTACTTGTGGTTGCTTTAAAAAAGTGGGTGTGTATAAGTCCATAATGGGTTATGCTATGTATAAATTAAGTAATAATTAAAAATAATAATTTTACATTAAAAAATATCTATACATATATAAAAACTATGTTTTCACCTATATTAACCCATATATATTTTTTAAATAATAAAATATGCCTGATTAGATATGTTGGCAAAGACTAAAAACACACATAAATTTCCTCAAAATCATGTGGGCTGGTGGACTATGATTAAAGGACCTTCGACTGTAGTGAATAACTTTGGTAGTTAAATGGATTGTTAGAGCCTCCATTATGAATGAGCCTTGGAAAATACTTGTTAGACATAATATATTGGGAAGCTTTCCAAAAGGGAAACCAAACTAGAAAGGATTAAATATTGTTGATCTGATCTTATGACCTTTCATAGTCAAAGTTATTGGCTCTCCTATATTTTCATCCATTTGATCTACCTAGGATTCAATTAAGCCTTTCATTGTTACAAAATAGATCTTTAATTGGTTTGGGACTTCGTGTTAAGGTTATAGATCTATCTAGTGGAATTTGAGTATCAACAAGATTTTTTTGGCCCTCACTAGGGAATGCTTTACCTTTGACTAGTACACTAAAAGATTGAGGAACTGCAAGGATATCTACTCCCATGTGGGTTGAGATTTTTGGTCAGAGCTCAAAGAGAAATTTTAGTTCCTAGACTCTCAGCGAAGAATGTTCACCTTGCTCCAAATAGCTCTCAAAGGGAAACATAATGTGGTTTTTATGGAAGATGAGGATAAGTTTTGGGTCAGTGTGAAGTAGAAAAAAGGCCTGCCTTTGCTTGATTATTTGACTTAGATGATCTAAAATAAAATTTTCTTTTCAATGTCTCCTACCTCACCCTCAAAAATATTTGATCCGTGCTTGATCCTTTGTATGTTTGGTCCTTTAGGTTTGTTGGGATTTGGTTCTCTTGTCATGAACCCAAGAAGTCTTGTTTTCATTGGTTACTAATGTTTAAAAAGTTGGCTATTGGTGTTATTTTGAATAGCTATGGGATTGTTAATCCTCTTTTCTCTTTTTGTAGTGAAGTTTAATCTATTGAGCATTTATTCTATTCCTATCTATATGCTACTAAACTTTGGCAAAGATGTCTTAAGCCTTAGAATATTATATTCAGGTCTAAGCTTAGATGGCTAAACATTGCATTTGGCTATGCTTGTCCTAATCTTAAATTCCACCTTTTTTTCCAAAAATTTCGGTTTGTGTTCTCTACTAAAATTATTTAGTTTTTGTGGAAGCAAAGGAATATGGAAGTGTTTCAAGGTAAGGCTAGAGTGTTTACTGACTTTACAATTGAAATCATCCTTCATTTTTTATCCTTGTAGATTTTCCTCCAATTGAAAATTCCATAATACCAACTTGAAAAGTTTTTAAGGACAAGTTTACTCAAGGTTACATCAGAATACTTGCTAGATTTAGGAGGTTTCCCTAGATTGAGCCTGCATCTAGACTGGGCTGTGTCCCACCTGATGATAGTCAAGGTCAATATTTTTGATTTTGAATTAGATTATATCAAAGACACATATTTTGACTAGGATGATAATCTAGTGAAGGAATGGGTCACCCCATTCGAGTTTGATAATAATGACATTGGTAAATGGGTTGTTGAAAATGAGAGTGCTCTATAGGATTCCTGTAACAAAAAGCATGGCAATTTTATTGAGGCTAGGGAAGCTTTCACTCTGCTTGACCTGAATCATTTTCCAAAAACTAGGGATGAGAATGCATTGGTAGGTCCTTCTTCTCAGGGTCCTTTTCTAGATGTGTCTACTTAGGGAGTGTAGGAATAAGTTTGGAAATAGATTGATGATTACATAAACACCTTTTTTGGTAAGCTAGAGAAGCTGATAGAAGGTGGTAGCTCGATAGACATTGAATATGTCCTTAATTATGTGAAGTAGAATAATATGAAAAGACTTTTGGATAAATTCAACCACTACCCTGCTAAGTTGAGCTTAGGACTTAACCAATATGGAAATGTTAGTGATAAATTATCTTTAGAGAGGCATGCTTTGACTGGCTCAGATGGTAGATATGATGGAGAAGGTGCTACTTCTAGTAGGGCATTAGACCCATATCTTTGATCTTGCCAACTGTGGGGTGGCCTTTTTTTATTATTTGGTGTTTGTTTCTATTAGATTGATGTTACTATTTATGTTTTTCCATTGACTACCTATTTGGCACCAGTTTTGTTGATAATATTGGTGTTCTTTCATTGGCTACCTATTTGGCATCATTTATGTTTTTACTTCTCTTTTATTTTTTTCTAGGTTGCCTAGTTGGAGCCATTTTTGTATTGAACCATCGAATACTATGACTGTTGGTGGGGGATGCCCCATAGCTACTTTTGATTTTACAAGATACTATGTATATTTTTGGAATCTATGATACATATATTAGTAATCATTCTTCAATATTAAAAAAATCATGTGGGTTGGTCTATGACAAGGTTTAGACTTAGGTTTAAAACCCCCTAAGCCTAAAATTAAGCTAGTTTTGGAGGGAAAGTGAAAAAGTCAAATATTAGAAATCTTAAAATGGAATATACCTTTATAGAAGGGAAAATGACCTTTGTAAAGGGTTACACCATTTGAAAATCATGCACACCCTTTACAAAGGGAATTCACCTTTGTATGAATGACATTCACTCTTTTGAAGTTAACACACCTCATTACATGTTATTTCTCATTTAGAACTACTTCCAAATAGGGCATGCATAATTTTATAAAAGGTGCATACCCTTTTTAGTTCATGGAATTTGTTGCTTTACCCATGAAATTCACTCATTTATTTTGCATTTTACAAACTTAAAAATGGTTTTTACTACTGACACTAAAAATTCTATAAATTTTCCATTTACTTTGTCTCAAACATTATAAATTATTCAATTTCTATTCTAGAATTGGACTTATTTTAGTAAAGATAAATAATGGGGTTGAGTGATCACCAAAAAATATGAATTATGGAGCTAAAAAATGAGTAAACCAAATTCAAGAGAGAAAAAGAAGTAAAAATAGAAGTAGATAGGAGAGCATCCATAAGAGCTTCTGGGTAAGGTGAAGGTACTTCCTCCACACTAGGTAATATTTCAAATGAAAATAACATTCTTGATTCCATGAAATTTAATTTAGATACATCTTTAAATGAGGTAAGAGAACTTAATCAATCCTTATTGAATGATGAAATTCAAAATGTACGACATGTAACTAATGAATTTGAATTGAGTGATGAAACACTTGGAGAAACACAATATAATGAAATATCCATCCATAATGGATTTTTTGAGCATGATGATAATCAAAATCACACAATGACCCAAATTCATCTCTCTCCAAATGAAGAAGAATTCACTTCACATGTAGGGTCTAATATTTTTATTAAAGTTAAAAGTGGGTTTTAAAGGGATGTTAACTGTATAATAGTATCACACCTATGGATAAATACAAGTAGTAAGAAAGCTTAGCTTCTAAAATAATAAAAATAACCTAGATAAATATATACAACAAAAAGATAATAGAGACAGTAAAATAACAACACCCACACAACCCAAACCAGACATGAAATACTCAATCGTTGAATATTTTCTAGTTTTCATAAGCCTTTCTCTAATCTTAGGTTATACTCTTAAGGTTTATATCAATGATCCTATTGATTTTATCCTCCTCATTTCCAATGATGATGCCTTTGAGTTTCTTATTACGTCTAATTCCTTTGAAAGTATCACCCTTATTAATGAAACACATGGACATGCCTTCCATGGTGTGTATAGCATTGTTAATAGTAGCTTTGCTAAAATTAACAAGGATGTTTAAATTATATTTTAGGTATTTTTTATCCCTCTCTAGGGTATTAACTCTATCATTGAGGGGTTCAATAAGGGTTAAAAACTCAAACTCCTTTTATTTAGTACAAAAGAGACCATCCATTTGATTGAAATTGTTGACATCTTGCTTCAACTGGGTATGGTCCTTCATAAACCATCTAAAAAATGCTTTGTAAAGTCTGACTTCATCTTCCAAACATTATATCTTGCTCTGATTCTTGACATACTCGACCATGTTTTTAGGATCTAGAATGTTATGATTACTAGAGGGAGGTTCCCCACCCTTATCTTCATGCCCATCCTCCCTAGCTCTGCTTCCAGATCCCATATTAAAATTCCTCTCTTTATCAAGAGAAGGCATAATAAGAATAGGGTTATGATTCTCATGTTTAACATAGGGCTCATCAAGGTCTACCATAAAAATATTATCTTACTGAAAAGGATCCTACGCATGCACTAGAGAAAGAGATGCCTCTGACTTCTGTATGGGTTTGGACTTAGTGTTGATATAAATAAATCTAGAAGAATGCCTGATTATGGGAGGCTATTGAGAACTTTGACCTTCCATTCGATCCTAAGCATATGGATGCCAGGCCAGAGGAGCTCACTATGGTCTATGTTCATCAACCATATCCTAATTTTCTAGGTGACGAGCATAAAAATATTTGTAAATAAGGAATATAACTACTTGATGAAGTGGATCTTTAATTTTTTTACCCTACTTCACCTCCAAAATTGACTATTAAATCAAATGAAGGATATATAATGGAATATTGTGTCAAAGGTAATTTAAAAATAGAAAATGATAGAAATATATAACCTTATAGTGACCATCAAGAGTCACATATGTTATCAAATGCTATGCAACCTCATTAAATAGAGAAGAAAGGTATTCTCCTTTGAAACCCCCTTAAAATGGCATGAGACACTCATTTCCCACCAGGAAATTCTCATTATCATGCTCAAAATCCTTATTAAGCTTGCTAACTTTTTGCTCTTCAATTTTGAGGCATGTGATTGTAGCGATGAGCTCCTCACTGATTTCCACCAAAATATTTCTAATTAAGACCACTCTATTTCTCTAATTTTTAGAAAATTTCTTGGATAAATGCCTGTTGATACCACAAATCTAGTCAATGAAATTAGTAATGCCCCTAATATGGAGGATTTCCCAAACTTCTAGCTTGTTCCTAATGTTATCTAGCTGATAAAGGTTCTAACTTGTTCAAATCTCCTCCCATTGTAGACTGCAGACCCATAAATACCTTCAAACTAAAAATATAGATTTTTCCCTACCATATAATGAATTGTAAATAAATCCCAATGTGTCTGAAAATATCCAAGATAGAATTGGTTATGTTGTACTTAAAATGATTAATGCCAAAAATGTACCCCATACCATCTTTCAAAACAAAATCATTACAAAGTATGTGCACCATTCTCTGCCTGTTGATTTTAAGCATTCCCCCATGATTATAATTAGTTATATCCTTATATAAAATGTCATCAATATTACTAAGTAGTTTTTCCATAGCATTCCATACTTTGAATTATCTAGCATCAACCCCTGTATTGGCAAACAATTCCAAAAGCATATTGCCTTCATGATAGGTGTGATGAAAAGTAATTCTTTTGAAACTCTCTTCCAAGTGATGAATCTCCTCAATAATGTGAGTAATAGGCTAGCTAACAACATTATTATTATTGATGCAATTTATTATGTTGAGGGAATCCCCCTCAACCATAATTTATTGAAAGCCCAAATCAAGAGCCATCTAGACACCCCATAAATCTACTAAGGATTCTACAACATGATTCAATTGAACACCCATACATCCTTCATATGTAGATAGAAAACCCCATGATTGTCTCAAAACACCCCTCCACCCCTGAAAACTCTAGGATTGCCTTTGGACACCCCATCAAAGTTAATCTTGATCTAAACAAGAAAGGGAACTAACCATCTCACATTTTACCTAAGGATAATCTTGGGATCCACCATAGGTCTATCATCTAGGGAGATAAACCATTCCTCAACAATGACTTCCTCAAATGGGAAGAAAGGCTACTTCTTCCCCCAACTAATGTTTTTGAAAATTTCAAAAATAAGTGAAAATATAAAATTGGCAACTCTAAGATGCGTATTCCTCTTATCCCTAAAGATTATATTTTTATTTTATTTCCATATAACCTAAATTATATGAGGGAATTAAATTTTCCATAAAGTTTTAAGTTCTTGGTGAGCATAATGACTCTTCCAAGCAAGCCATGCATCCAACAAATAAAATGGGTGAGCCCAACTAACTAGGAATTTCCTGTACAATAGGACCCATATTTCAAATGAAAAGGCATATTCCAAGAAAATATGGAAGGCATATTTTATATCTCCCTAAAAAATGACACATCTATTCACCAAGGTAATCCCTCTTTTACAAATATTATCCATAGTGAAGATCTTGTTTTAAAGACTCAACCACTAGAAAATGTTAATCTTTGGAATTAGAAATTTATTACACACTTTTTCCATTGGGTTATCTTCCATAAAATTGGGTTGAAGAAGTAAATAACCCAAATTAACATGGTAAATACCATCTGATGAATCCTCCTAGACTAATTTATCCTCCTTTATCAAATTGGGTATATGAATACCTTTGAGCAGGACATTTAGATCTAAGATAATGGTGGCTATGTTAGCATCAACATTATCAATACTCAGGCATTTTTAAAACTTTCTACCCTTAAATTATTGGAAATAATACACCACCCACTCACCAAGAATAATATAAAAAATGGGGTCCTATTTGGTACCAAGGTTTAAGAGCCTCCAAGAGGTGTTTCAAGATCTAAGGGTCTTTCCATAATTTGATACTCATGCCATTACCTAATTTTCATGTATGGACTTTTAGAATGTTATCTCTATTCTTAGAGAAGAAATTTCATATGGTAGAACCTTTGATAAAATTTTCCTTATACAAGAATTCTAGTGGGGTACTATTTTATAGATATTTAGCATAGAATATTTTAGTCAGTTGATTAGAATCTTTTACAAATTTATAGCACAACTTAGTAACAAGCACTTTATTCATGATGGAAATATTTTTTATGCCCAATCCTCCAAAATATTTTAGAAGATAAGCTTTCTTCTAATCCACAAGGTGGAATTTGAACTTATCTTCAACCCCCATCCATAAAAAGCACTTTTGAATTCTATCAATTTTCTCTTGAATTTTCTTGGGCATCATAAATAGGGACATTAGATACATAGGAAGACTCTATTGTACACTATTGAGTAAGACTACCTTTTCATCCTGGGAGAGAAGAACACCTTTCCAAACATAATTTTTTTTTTGATACCTCTCTATGAGAGGGTCCCAAAATTCCTCCTTCATTTTACCTTTAAACAAAGGCATGCTTAGATAATTTAAGGGAAGTTATTTGATTTGGAAGTTAAGAATTATATCAATCTTGAATTTTCATGGCTCCATAGTATTCAAGAAAAATAAAGGACTCTTGGTGAAGTTAACCAATTGCTTAGAAACCTTAGCATATCTAATAAGAATGAATTTTAGTTCCTTGGCTTCCCTCACTAAAGTTATGGCTAAAATGATCATATCATCCACAAACTATTGATGAAGGGAAGGTTGAATATTGGATGTTGGTTTGAAACCTTTCAAAACCCCATTTTTGAGTGTAGCCAAGATGTTCCTATTTAGGGATTCAGTGATAATAATAAATAAGAAAGGAGATAAAGGATCACCCTATCTTATGCCTCTTTTACTCCCCAAAAAACAAGCATAAAAACCATTTATGATAATAAATAAAATTGTAGAATAAATGCAACTATGTATCATCATCCTGATATGTTTATGAAAACTAGAATTTTCTAACACCAAATCTAGAAAACCCCAATCCACTCTATCATATGATTTTGTAATATCTATTTTGAAAATCATGCCCACTTTTTTTCTTTCTTCCATGGAGTGGATAGTCTCATGCACAACCAAAATTCCATCTTGAATTTGTCTCCCTGACACATAACCCCCTTAATTAATATAAATAAGTTTATCCATTAAAGGTTGCATTCTCATAGCTAGTAATTTAGTAAAGATCTTGTAAACCAAGTTACACATGCTGATGGGCCTAAAGTTTTTAAGCCTAGAAGCCCCATTTTTTTAGGAATGAGGGCTATGAAGGTATTATTAATCTCTCTAAGTGTTTCACTATTTTTGTTTTATTTTCTAAGAAGAAAGTAAGAAGAAACTTGAGAGGGGTATGGTATAAAAACCTAGTGTGTTATGCACACATGAATCTACATGATTATTGATACTCCACTTTGTCTAGGGAGGATGATCTATAGATAAGAAAACACTAGGAAAATGGTTGATTAGTGATATAGTAGAGTGGACTACCTAGTGTGAGCTAGATCCAAGAACCACAAGATTCCTTGAAGGTTGTCAATCCACACTTTTAAAACACTTAAGTTCTGATAAACTAAAAATAGATGCTTACATGAGAAAATAGAAGGTACTAAAATCAAATATAAGAAATGCTTGAAAAGAAACAAGTAATTTCAATAAAAAATAATAATAAATGGTCAAATACTAATGGTAAATTCCTCAAACTTGATTTAAAATATAAATTTAAAATCTATGATAAAATAGTACATCTAAAAATGGGATTTAGGTACAAATTGATGGGTTAAATCAACTTGGTGTTGTAAAAATAGACACATAGTGACCATTGATAGTTAGTGTGACCATCGACGATTAGGTAAGAAGGTTAGTAATTATTGTGGAATTTGGTTTAGGAAATCAAGTATATTGGAGAGAGTTACAGAGAGGTTTTTGAGATGGTATTTGGGTTGAATTTTGGTTGCAAGAGAGAAATCAATTCTTTGAGGTATCTAGTTCAGATATTAGGTGTAAAGATGGTTTATGGGTGGTCAAGGTAGTAGGTGAAGTGTCTAGATTTTTAGAACTATAACATAGGGAATGAAGTGTAGATAATGGGAATGATATAAGTAATGAAACAAATAAAATCTAGTTATTGAATCTTGATGAAAAACATAGATACTTATTTTTTAGGTGCTACTAATCTGGGAGAATTTTGAACTTGGTTAAAAGCTATTATGGATAATAGAGTAATTTTGGGAAAGTAATGGTACCTTGGCTCTTGATAAGGAGTTATAGGAGTACCTTAAGTCTCTGGCCTAGTTCCTGGTTCACTGGGAAGATTTTGATTCACCTAGGAATTAAAATATCTCATACAAGAATGATTGTAACTCTCTAGCAAATATTTTTTTCCAAGATTATGTAACTGTTAATGATCCTATTCAACCATTACCAATCAAGGTATGAACATCGATGGTTATGGGGAAATAATCAAAATTGGCTAAAATTAGCCAATTTCACTAATGATGGTTTGTTAGAAGGTTTAATAAATAGTCTAAGGTTAATAAAGAATTAATTGGGACTCATGAGGAATAAGTCTTAGGTAGTTAAGGAATTAAATGGTAAGGTAGAAATGGTCTTCAAGCTAGGTGTCAATTAGTTAACAATTGGTTTGGGTAGGTGAGGTGTCAATAAACTAGCCATTGGTTGAAAATAGGCATTATTTAATTAATTAACTTAATTATTTTAGCCAAAGGGGTAAATGGGTAGGTTTAAGGATTTTAATAGGTAATCCTAACCCAAGTGGGCTAAGGGGTGCATGACATATGACTAGAACTATGTTGCATGGTTTTTGAATGTCTACATTTTCCCCTTTTTTATTATATAGTTTTCATCCTCAAGCTACAAAACAAAAACAAAAGGTGTAATGGCAAGTTGGATAAATTCCCTAAGTATGGAATGAAGTGTTCCCCCTCAAACTAGGATATGATGAGGTAAAAACAAAGCTGGGTACAGGTTTGACAAGTGTAAATGGGTTAAAAAATGGGTAATAGGGTATAAATAGGCTATTGTACGGAGGATAAGTGATAAGTGAAACATGCCATTATATGTAGGTGTAATAGATATGGGTACACTCATAAATTCAAGTCATCCAAGCAAAGGTCATCATGTTATTATGGGTCTAGAAAGTGGGTGGTCTTGAGAACATGAAAAAGGGTGTAGGTGTCAAAGGTGCCAAATAGGCTCAATCGAGGACATCTACAAGTTTAACATTCAAAAATGGTCAAGGTTGAGCATAAAAATACAAAATGTGGTAAGGGTCATGAAAAAAATGTGGAGGTTGATGACAATGAAAAGGTGGTGTCATCACAAAAGGATATGCAAGGGGGTATGAATGGCCTAAAGGTGAGATAGGTAGGTAAAGGGAAATTTGGACTAGGGGGTCCTTGGGTAAAAAGATAGGGTGGGGTGATAAAAACCTATAATTAATGATCATTAATGGTCAAGGTTGATCATAGATGATTATAAAGACCATCAATGGTCATAATGAAACCTTAAAAAGTGACCACAAAAGGTCACATTAGGTTTCATTTTGGTTATTTTCATTTCAACCCATGATTTTTCCATTTAGTTTATGTGAAAATAACAATGACTTGCTCTTATTGAGCTAAGTGAGGTGGAGGTTGACCTGGGTGCAGAAGAGAGGTATGGGCTAGAGCAAAAGTAGAGATGTACCATGGTAAAAGTAAAGCTTGAGGTTGAGTAGTGGTGGTGATACTTAGGGCTCCACTACAACATCAAATGTGTAATGAGGTAGGAGATACATTGATTTTATTAATTTTTGGTTTTTGCTTGGTGTTGTATGGGTGGGTTAGTTTTGTAAAAAAGTGGAGTTTAGGGTATGAAGAGGGAGAATTGGGCAGAGGGGGATATTATTGGTAGGAAATAAGGGTAGGGAGAAATAGATTAGGTATAGGCTGAAATTTTGGTTGTAGGTTGAGGTTTTTAGTGGTTTGTGGTTAGAACTAGGGTTTTAGGTGACCAATGATATTTACATAGTGACCATCAGTAATCAATATCAACTATCATCGATTGATAGGTGATTATCAAACAAGTAATGTATGAACCATCAATGGTCTACTACCCAAACTATTAGTGGTCAAGGGTTAATCATCCATGGTTTCACAAGGAACCATCACCAGTCGATACTCAACCATCATTGATTGATATAAACTATGGAAATGGTGTAAAGAAGGAATTATAAATGGGTTAAGGGTTGGGTTAGGAATAAAATCTAGAGTTTTAAGGGTAATGGGTGTAGAATGAGGTGCATAATTGGGTAAGGGGTAAGATTAATATGTAAATGGCATAGGCTAATTTAGAAGCATAAGGTAAACTAGGGTATATGCTTCTTATTGTAGGTGAAGGAAAAAATATAAAAGTGGGATCAAGTGCCTCAAATCTTAGAGGAGGTATGTAGGGATATGACACTATAAGAGTGGGAACATATAACAATAGTGTGCTTAGGTGACATGAGGTTCTATTAGTACATGTCAAGAGATGTCACTATGTTGGTATCCCTTATTGAGAGATGGGATCCTATTACCAACACTTTTTTATTATCAACTAGGGAGATTATTATTTTTTAAAGGATATACACTAGATTTTAAGGCTACTAATATGGGTTAAGCTGATAGAGCATATCTACAAGAAGGATCGATATGTGTATATAGAGCAATTGTTTGGAGAGAAATTTGTTCACATGAGGTGGCATGTTAGAGAATTCCATTATGTAGCTATATACCACATGGATAGGGAGGGAGATGACTTGTAATGATGATGATAATAGTCATGACTTGCTACACACTATTAGACTCTAGTAGTGGTTGATTCCCCTTTCTCTTATTAGAAATTTTGGTAGACATGATGATGGATTAGATAGTGTTTGCATGGGCCCTAATTTTACTAGTGCAGATCTATTAGGAGATCTAGGGATATCTAGTACATAGGAGATATGGAATTAGTGTCAGCTTTGTGCTACACTACTAGGCATACGAACACATCAGGGTGTTATGTCTAAGTGGATTACAATGGCATATATGGGACCAAGTGGACTTTAGATTTGGATTTATGAGATGGAGAGGTGAATACATACTTACAACACTAGGGAGAGTGCTATGAGATTTAGAGTGGTATATGGATAGGTTGGAAGCACATTTTTATGGGGAGGTTATCTAGAGGCCATATAGAAGATTCCCATCATGATCAAGTTATTTTAGCTAGACATTATCTCTATAGAGTTATAGGTGGATTTATGAGAGATGGGAGCACAAGGTAGAGCTTATCCAATTTGATAGGGTTAGGAGATATTTTGGGCTAGTTTAGGGTGTCCCAAGTTCTTTCTTGAGGTACAAGAGAGAGGATGTTGAGGCACCACTATCTCCTCCAAAATCAAAGGAGATAGAGATTGATCATGAGTTGCTACCAGTGGTATCATATATCAATGATGTAGGTGTGATGTAGGATTAACTTGTATGATTTTAGGGTCACTATGCAATGGTAATGTTTGGGGGAGATGATGTACAATAGGCTCTTGATATAGACACAGAGGAGGGGGATGGGGACCAGATGGATGTGGATGCCCCTAGAAGGTAGGTACTCATCATGGAGAGAGATTAGGTGAGGGTGACACTAGCCTCAACATAAGAAGCTCTATTAATGGTGATGATAGAGAGATACAACATAGGGCCATGTGGTTATCCTTATGCAGGAGAGGGATATAGTATAAATACAAATAGCCTTGGTTACACATGAGAGGGATGCCTTGAGATAGGTATGAGGGTAGGAACCTACACCTATAAGACCATTAAGGACCATCCCTATAGTAAGGTATGTGGCCATGGTTGATGATCTCAGATACTACAACGCATTGGTCTTTAGATAACTTCTAGATGAGCCCTGATATGTTGAGTATAGAGTAATGGTTATTGAGGGAGATATCAATGTTACACTAGGTTAATGGGCAACATCTATGGGTACACAGACATGTCCTCGAGTTAGACAAGCTCCAAGAGGTAGTGGTGCCATAGAACCTTAGACTCTTAGGAGATTCTCTATTTTGATGTATTTTATGGTTTTGATATTGGTCCATGAGTTGATGTAGTGAGATGTACATGTTTTTGTGGGGGACATGAACATTATTATGATATATGATTATTTATTATTATGAGCTTATTTATGTAATTATGAGTTATAGATGTTGTTTATGGTTATGGTTAGTTATTTGACATTCATGATGTGATGTTGTTATTATGATATGATAATGATGGTGTGATTATCATTTCTCTTTTTAGTAGATACATGCTTAATTAGATGTTATAAAAGTGGATTTTTTAAATTAATGAATCTATGTTCTCCTTTATCTAGATAGATATGTGATGGAGAACATATGTGATGACTCATTATTTTATAAATGGTTAAAATTTTAAAATTATGATGATTAATGAGATGTGATTGGTTACTTAGATAGATGAGATGATTTTTATATATGAGATGGTTAATTTATTAAAATGTTTTTATGGTTCAAACACTTAAAAAAATAAGGTAAAATCAAATCATTAAACAAAACATAAAATGTTTATTTAAATATTGTTTAATGAATTTAACTAAATTAGATGAAGGCTGATTAATCTTAAAAATTCATAGATTAAGTTTGGATAACAAAACCATATGTGAGAAAAGACAAGAATAGATAAAACAAGCAAAAAAAAAACATCTTAATGAATGTGACAACAAGTAGGTATGAGAAAGAAGAAAGAAACACAATTTTATTTCACTGGAGAGGAATAAAACAAAAGGAAGCTAGATTTGATTATGAACGTAAGCCCTTCACATGCTTTGCATCAACATTCATTTGTTGGTTAAAAAGTTTCTTGATCACACAATGTTAAGTAAGCTCAAAATTCCTTATTTTATAGAGGGTATAAAGGGGAGATGGATGATAAAATAACCTTCATGTGAGGTTATCTTGACTCTTATGTAGGTTTCCAAAGAGACAATATAAAAACATTTATGCCATAGATAGTGTAGACTGATCAATGTGGGAAGTCTACTCATGAAAGTCGATTACAGCTTTCAAATTTTTGTTTCTCTTTTTTTTTTTATAATGGGTCTTTTGATATTTTTGCGATTGATTTGAGAGGTTTAGAGAAGCTAATCGATATGATAAGCCTCCAAGAAATTGTTTGCTTTAACAAATTATTTTCTTAGCCATCCTTCAAGGGAATGGTCTAAGCCTTTTGAGACTTGTGTTAGGCTTTTTGATAGCTATCCTTCAAGGGAGAAGTCTACCTTATATGAAGTAGTTTTGATTGGTTTTGGTAGCTATCCTTTAAAGGAGCAGTCTGTGAATGCTAGGAATGACCCATAAGATATATGATTTTTTTTTTGTTATTGTTTAGACATAGAATTTCTTATATAGGCTTAAAGATTTAGCTTTATGAAGGTAAAACTAAAGCACAATAAGGTTAAAATAGTGGGTGAGAGGATTCTTTGAGAGATAATGACCATGTGATTCCATCCTATTAGGGACAAAAATTATCCATGAGAATAATGCCATGGGTAGAGATGTGGTACACATATTTAAGACTAATGCTACAACTATGATGGATAATCACATTATTTTATGCTTTTATCAGTTGTTCACAAAGTGAGGGGATGAAGGTGAAAATATTGTAAAATAATGGAAGAGCTTAAGTTAGACAAAAGGTGTGTTTGATCTTATTTAACAAAAGAAAGGATGAAAATTTGAAGCATTGAGAGGCTTATTTTTTAGTTTCCCTTCAAGAGAGGATAATTGGTAAGTTCGTAATCCATACTTGTGCATTATGATATAAGGTCCAAGATAGTTAAAAACAAACTTTCCCCGCTTTCTTTTTTCCATATTGGTTACATGTTGATTCTCCTTTAAGATGAGGTCTTCGATGTTGAATTCTTGTTCTCTTAGGTTTTTGTTATAGGTGCACTTGATTCATTCTTGATAGACATGAATATGGTTAAGCATGACCAAATTATTCTCATCAATGGCTCAAGTTGGGCTAAATGTTCCTGACATTAATCACCCTTAGAAATGATATCCTATAGGGATATGTGAAGAGAGTGAATTTAGACTTTGAGAGTCAAGACAACCTCTACTCTAAAGATAAGAGAGAAAGGGGTAGCACATGTAGGGGTTTAAATTCTAGTATGATATACCCATAAGGAAAAAGGGATGTGTAAATTCTAATCTTAATTGGATGCATTAACCATTTTAGTTAGCATTTTGTTAAGGATTTTGTTATAAGCTTTAACTTGTCCATTAGCTTGTGGATGATAAGGCAAGGAGAAACTTAAATTAATTCCAAAAACATCAAAAATACCTTGGACTTTTTTATTTTAAAAATGTTTACCATTATTGGTGATTATTTTATGACGAACACTGAAATGATAGATAATGTTATGGTTAATAAAATTGATAACATTTTTGGCTTTGGTTGAAATAAGGGGAATTTATTTCACCTATTTGGTGAAAATTTCAATCATATTGATGATAAAATGATGTCATTATGAATAATGGGGTTTAATTTCACCAATAAGATCCAATCCCCATTGCAATAAGGGCCATAAATCCTTGGATACTTGGAGGTTATGACTAGGTGTGTGATGTAAATTGACATGTTGGTAACATTTAACACACTTATTCACATAAACACAATATTCTTGGTTAAGGGTGGGTTAATAGTATCCAAGGCAAAGGATATGTTTAGCAATAACTATGCCACTAAAGTACCCCCCACAAATCTCATCATGCATTTATTTGATAACATGAGAAATTTCATGACTATGTAGGAAACAAAAATGGAGACCATCAAAGCTATGATTATAAGGAATTCCCCATAGTATGGTATAATGAGAGATAAATAAATTATTTCTGACCATTCTTAAAAATATTAGAGGGAAAGATGCCTAGGTTGAGATGGTCAAAGATCTACTTATACCAAATATCAGATGGGGCATCTTCCACACTACAAATGGAAGGAAGGTTTGATTTGGTATAATAAGTCTTGGTAAGATGATGGATAGTGATAAAAATCCTAGAATCAAAAGGTGTGGATAAGATTTGGGAAGTAAGGGAAGCCATTGTATCAAAAAACTTATTCATAAATCATAGAGTGGCTTGGATAAGTTGATGTGTAAATGACACTAACAATACATCAACTAGCTATTTATACTATTGCAAGATATCATTTTTACATTGATAAGAGTCATTGACTTGATTGACCATGAGTTAGAAGTCACCAAAAATACTGATCATCTCGAAACCTAAGGCTAAAGTAGTTTTGAGACCTATCAATAGAGCTTCATACTCAGCCATGTTATTAGTATAATCAAAATCAAGCTTGAAAGATAAAAGAAGGGGTTCACCATCAAGGGAGGAGAGAATTATACTAGCACCCCCACCATGTTGGAACTTTGATCGATCAAATAACATGGTAATTTAATAGGTGGCGTCCTCTTGAGAAAGAGTCATAATGGATTCATTGAGAAATTCAAGAGGAGAAGGTTGGTTGTCTACTAAAGGTGCTTCAACCAATTGGTCAGTGATGACTTTCCCTTTAATTTAATTCTACTAGAGGAACTTAAGATAAAACTTAGCTTAAATAATGATCCATTTAGCCATACATTATTTTTAGTATGGCTTAGAATGTATATACTTAAGTGGGTCAATGTTTTTTATGACATAGGTCTTATGATTCAGAACGTAGTGATAGATTTTAGAAGCCATGAAGACCAAAGAGAGGAAAAAAAATTTAGCATGGGTGTATCGAGTTACGTACTCTATAAGCATTTAACTTATATAGTAAATTTATTTCTCTTTATGCTTATCATCATGATGTATAAGCATTTCCCCTAAGGAGTGGTCAATGGTAGAAATATAAAGGTATAAAGGCTGATCATATTTGGGAAGAATGAGAATAGGTGGAGAAAGAAGGTATTCTTTAAGTGAGTCAAAGGCCTTTTAACAGTCTTTATTCCACTTAAAAAATATATCTTTCTTAAGAAGATGATGAAAAGGTTGGCATCTATTAGATAGCTAAGAGATGAAGTGATGAATGGATTGGAGCTTCCCATACAAAATATGGAGTTGATTGATCTTAGCCAGAGGAGACATGTCAAATATCTCTTTGAATTTGGTGGGATCAACTTCAATTCCTTGAAGAGAGACCATAAAGCCAAGGAGCTTTCTTGATAAGACCTCAAAAATTTACTTCTTAGGGTTAAGATGAACATGGTAATGGATGAGGCATTTAAAAATAACTTTGAGAATTGATAAATGATCTTTACAACATTCATATTTCCTAAACAGGTCATCTACATGATCCTCTATGGTTTTGTGAATAAGGTCATGGAAGATGTAAGTCATATCACATTGGTAAGTTAGACCAACATTTTTTAAACCAAAAGGCATGACCTTATAACATAAGGTTCCCCATGTGGTGATAAAATAATTTTTATGTTGGTCTTTAAAGGAAATCAAGATCTGATTATAGTCTAAGAAACCATCCATAAGAGATAACATCTCATGGCTAGCTGTAAGATCAACAACTGGTCGATGCTTGGCAAATGGAATTCATCCTTTGGGCAAGCAAGGTTTAGATCATAGAATTCCATGTAAATGTGAAGTCCCCTTGTTGCTTTGGTGATAGGGATGACATTCAAGAACCATTGAGGATAATCAATGGGTTGGATTAAATTCATGGATATGAGGCATTAAATATCTTCTTTGACAAGAAGGGTTATATAAGGGTGCATCTAAAAAAGATTTTACTTGATAGGCTTGGCATCATGGGTAGTAATGATATTATACGTGGCAATGGTAGGGTCAATTCATGGCATATCACTATAAGACTAGGTAAATTCTATGTTATTATCTTACAGTGAGGAGGAAAAATCTAGACGCTCTGAGAAATCTAGTGATTATCCAATTTTGACAATGCATGGGTTATACTGAGTACCCAAGTTGACATCTATGTTGGATTTTTTCAACATGGTTGAAGTCTCATAGGGGAGAGATTTCTAGATAGATGTATCTTCTAAATTAAGATAGGCGATTAAAGAATTATCATCCTGACATCGAATGGTGTTAATGGTAGGAGAGTCATCTTCTACCATCTAAAGACAAGTCAAAGAAATGGTTAAAGTCTCCCCATCCTTTCAATAAGTCAAAGGTCCCAAGCTAATCACATTGATGAAAAAAATGTTAGGGGGAATGATTTTGAGATCCTTATATTTTGATGGTGAAGGGGTTGGTGAGGATGGAACTTCCTCATAAATGATGGTAATGAGAAGTGAATTGGTTGAATCTTCAGGTAGAATGAATCTAAGACCAAATATTTCATGTGGATTTTAGGTCTTACATAGAAACAACTCATGTGGTCTATGTTCTTAATGTCCCAGATCAAAACCCTTCTAAACACACCTATGGAGTTATGTCTTGATGAACTCCAATTTATCTAGATATGATAAATCAAAGTTGAATGGTCAAGGAGAAGAGGAGGCAGAAAGTGGTTGATCAAATCCCCCATAAAAAATATTAGTTTAGAGATTAGGAGGCCCAAAATTAATAATGGTTCTAATATTGGAATCATAATTAAGATTTTGGTCAAAGTTCTTGTAATCTTGGGGAGTAAGGAAGGAATCTAATGTCAAGAGGTGATACTCCCCAAAAAAGAGATGTTTGAATGTTGATTCTAAGGGGTCCTTCATGGGGATTTGGGTAGAAGGGATGGATGAGCTAGTTGAGGCTTGGTTGATAAAAGAGGTGGAGTCATATTTGGTTGGTGAAGGTTTGGTTAATGGAATAAAGAGAACATCATTCATCTAGTACATCATGTTTCATGATGTAAAATGACTTGGGTCAAATTGTATAGTAACTACTTGACGTTCATGCTCAAACTCGATGCACCGATATAGGGTAGACGACACACAACCTATGGAATGGATCCATGGGTATCTTGAAAAAATTTATAGTAGAACTTGCCTTATATCATGTAGAAGAGTTTAGGAAGAGTGAGAGGTCCTAAAAAAATGTGGAGGATGACTATCCCTAAGGTTGTGGCCATAGTGTCATTGAAATAAAGAATCATCACTATGGTTTATAACATAATGCTCTTCAATAATTTTAGTTGATTATGTGCATGGGAAGAAATAATGTTAATATTATCCCCTCCATAAATCATAACCCTATTGATATAGGTTTGATTGATGTACATGGTAATGAAAAGGGGAGGATTTGTATCATTGAGATGAATGGAAGGTATTTCTAAATCCTTAAAGGTAACGAGGGTGGAAATCTAAAAGGCTCTGACAAAGGCTACTTAAGATTGAGGATCTTCTGGTTAGACTTTTATAGACTGCAGGCCTCTATCATCACCTAAAAATGATGGGGTGAGGTATTTATTACCTCATATAGCATCATTTTCACCGATGTTTTATGAATTTACTTTAGAACTACTCTTTCAATTAGCTCAGAGGGGTTGGATTAAGAGGCACCCAAAATAGAAACCTTGGGTTTAAGTGAAGGTGTTTGGGCTTGGCTAGGTGATTTGGTGGTGTAAGAAGGGTATGTCCATGGAATGGACACCTTTTTATTTCCATTTATCCTTTTGTTTATCCTTTGATTGAGTGACCACATGAATAGTATAGATTTGGGGAGAAGTTGGGCTAACACTTTGCTTCGGTTCCTTCTCACTCTTAGATGAGAGTGTAGGAGTAGGTAGGTGTTGGGTGGTTGCTTTTGGTTCTTGGATTGGTGGTGGGATCATAGGAGTATCTTATAACAATAGATCATATTCATCACATAGTTTATGTACTATGACTTAAAGAGATTTGTAACTCTCCATATCATGCACAGGTGTTCTATGGTATGAGCAAACCAAATTGTCATTAAACTAGGATGGCTTAGGACTATAGAGGTCAAATGGTTTGATAGGTGGAAATTCCAAACAAGAATATTTCAATAATATTTATAATATGGTTGATTAAGACTCAATCAAAGGTGGAAAGGGAGTGGAATCTTTGGCATTGGTAGTTTGGGTGAAATCCTTCTTAGGAATAGGCTTGACACTAGGGCTTTAGGTGATGGAATATTATTGGTCAATGGTATTAGGGTAGATGATTTAGAATTTAATGGATTGGATTTAGATGCTTTAGAAGTAGAAGTTTTAGAATTATAAGGCTTGGTATAGATGGTTTAGATGTAGAAGGTTTATAAGTAAAAGGCTTGGTAGTGGATGGTTTGGTAGAAATGGGTGTAGGTATAGCTAGGGTTAGAGGTGTAGCTAAAAATAGAGTTTGGGTTTGGGATTTATTGGGGAGAACAATAATTTTAATTAAGGTAGAGGGTTGAGGTCCCAAAATGGAATATGGATGCAGTCCTAGAATGGAAGGCAAGGTAGAAATGGGTGGCAAGGTTTTGATTTTTGGGATCCTAGGTGGCTCCACTTTCTTGGTTGGTTTAACTTGGGGTTTATTTAGTGGACTAGATGGTACTAAATCTAAATTGAATAGAGGTTGAGTAAGGATCTAAGTGGAAATAATGATAATGTTTTTTATGGTCTTTTTTGGGATGGTAGAAGGTGTTTGGGCTACTTTGGGTTGGAAGGTTTGCCTATGTTTTAGGAGGTAGAGATTTTTAATGGTTTGGTTGGGGTGATGGTGGGTTAACTAGTGTAAATGGAAGGTTGGGTTGATAATGGTATGGTTAAGGGATCTTTCTTGGTTGGATATGGAAGCCCAATATAGTTCCAAAATATGGAATGATCCATGTTGGGTTTGGATAAAAATTCCAAGTTTTAAACTAATCTAGAGAATGGCTTATAGACAAGTTTAGTTCCTTCAGTATTAGACTGAAAGGACAAACCCATAGGTTGAGAAAGGGAAATGGTTTCCTTATACTTTTACTCAATCAAAGGCTCTAAATTTTTGGAAGGTGATTCCTCCATGAGAGGGGTAGATGAAGCAACCTCTTCTTTAGGAAGGATTTTTGGAGGAAGAGTGGAGAGCTCAATCATGGAAGAAAAGGGAAGGGAACTAATGGTGATCTCATATGTCATGCATTCCAAAGGAGAAGGGATGGTGGTTTAGACTACCTTGATAAGTGGAGAGGAAGAAAAACTAGATTGGGATATGGTTTCCTTAAATATGAGTTCACTAAGAACCACATTAACTATGTGAACTTCATGGCTGTGAGAGGATTCCACTTTGTTACTTTCATTATTGGTGGAAGGTGAATGGTTGGGAAAAGGTTATCTAAATAAGTCAAGTGATTGATTTGGGAGTGCATTGGGATTATCCAACACAAGTTCCCCCTTATCAATCAACCCTTATATAATGCTTTTGAAGGTATTTCATCTACTAAAATCATGTCCAATGACACATTGGAAGGCACATAATTTATTTTCCTTATACAAACTAGGTATAGGACAAGATAAATTGAATTATTATGGGGTTTTAATTGGAATAAGTTGTATGATATTTTATTTCAAAAATATTTCCAAAATGGAAGCATATGACTCCCCTAGTGGATTCTATTACTTTTGGTTACCGTGGTTTTGGTTTTAGGTATTTTGGTTGGAGGAATTAGAAGAGATGGGTTGGTTAACAACTAGTGGAGGAGCCATTTTCAGCACTAATACATTCATGGTTCCCTTGGTTTTGGTGTTGGTTTTATTATTGTTTTTGGATGAGGAAGCCTCATTTAAATTGAAACTAGAGTTCTTGTTTCTCAATTTTGGCTTCCTCTCATCAATGGCTCTAAGTTCCAACTTGCATGCCATGGTGAAAGCCTCATCAAAGGTCCTAAAATTTTAAACTTGTAAGGCAGAGGACATATGTTTGGCACAAGCCCAATAAAATATCTCAATAATCTTGGGTTGGGGTAAAGGGAAAGTGAGCTGGTTAATTAAACCTCTCTAATGAGATACGAAGTAGGCAATTGACTTGTCCTAAAATTGTCTGATAGAGTAAATTTTGATAATGGAAACTTTCTTAGATATGTTTATGGATAAATTATCTAATAAGGTTTAGGCTAATTGGAAAAAATATAAAATAGAGTGCTTGGTAATAAAACTATACCAATTTAATGCTAGAATGCCTAAATACATGGGGAAGGTATGAAGAAGGAGAGCATCATCATAAACAATCAAATAACAAGAGTGCTTAAATGCTCTAAGATGTTTCTAGGGTTCTTCCTTGCTCTAAAATTTAGAAAAATTTAGACGCTCCCATTAAGGAGGGTATGGTTAGATGGGGATAGATGGGTGAATTGGTTTGTTGAAAATTTGATTGTAAGACAAGAGGTTATTGGCACTAGTAATAGATAACTCTAAGTTGGTCATATTATCCATTAGCATCTTGATTAGATCAGTTTTTAGTTGTGCACCCCCATAGTTGTAAGGCAAATTTTTTTGGGGTTGGGTAGGTACAACATAAAGGTATCTAGTGGAAGGTTGGGAGGATGCCAGGTATTGGTACGTGGACATGGGTGGTTGGTATAATGCCATATATGGGTAAGTATATATAGGAGGTTGGGTAGAAGATGGAGGTACATACCCTTTTGGGTTAAGGATGTACTCTAGGTTGGGTGTAAGGGGTGCTTTTTGAGTGATAGACATTAGTTGGGTTGGAGGAATAGCTGGGTCGACAAATTGAGGGTGGGTGGTAACCTTAGTACTAATGGGTGGAAGGGTGGAAGGTATGAAAACTACCAAGCTTTGGAATGTAGTGGAAATTAGTGAGTTTGAAATGACAAGTGGAGGGTAGTGACACTAGTAGAGGGCACTCTAATGGTAAGTAGAGTATAGGATACCAAAGGTTGGGTTACTTCTATACTAGAAGAATTATTAGTTGGGGTGGAAGATGTTTGAGTGTTGGTTGGTAGATCAGGTTGGTTTTGAATGGTGGTGTTGGAAGGGTTATTGGTAGAAGAGGAGGCTTGGGTGAATAAAGGTTGGGTGGAAATGGTGGTAATAAAGGTGTTACCCATAAGATGGGGTGGCATGCCATATTGTGGCTCAATGGGTGGAATCAAAGCAGGGGTACGATAAGACATAATATTAAGGTAATGTTGGATGGCTATGGGATTGTTATCTAGAAAGGTGGAAAAATATATATCTCCTTGGGTAACTATCCATGGTATAATAGGACTTCCAAAATGGTGGGGCGAACTTTCCACATCTGATTGGTACTCTATAGATGAGGAGGAAGAGGAAGATGGGTGGTTGAGAGGTGGATCCTGATTTACTTGGTTTCTTAGTTGTTGTCTTGTCAACACCATGCAAAGGAGGAGGAAAGAAAGGAAAAATAAATCTCACAAACTCAAAAGAGAATCAATAAAATAAAAATATCTCAAAGAAAACAAGCATACACTAAAGTAAGTTTAAATCCAAGAATACCTTTTATCTCTCTTTGGGCTTATGCCTCAATTTTAAGGAGTTTATGAAGATCAATGTGGGCTTGTAGAGTGGGTACTAGAAGAATATTTCTAAGGATGGTTTTAGGTAGTTAAAAGCTCTCAAGATATATACTAGAACTTGGTACATGGCTTGATAGTGGGCCCTACCCCCGCACTTCACACACTGCAGTATTAAGGGTGTCAGGTGCTTAGTAAGAATATACCAAGTTACTAGAGCTTATACTTAGCTAGAGTATTGAGTTGGTTCTCCCCTTGGTGATGAAATATAAGTAGGATAGATGAGGAAAGGTTACCACTAGGTGATGAAATCCCAGTTGGGCCTCATGTTAGTTTTTTGATGTTTGATTGAATGTGTGGTTTGTTATTATGTGTGTGATAGGAAGTGAGAGTACGATTAATTTACTTGATTAAATTAAGCTATGTGAGCTAGTCAATACAAGCAAACCATGAATGCAATTGAATTTAATGTTAATTTTAATCCAAAAGAAAAAAATTTGTCTTTTCAAATGAATACAAAATAACTAAGATGCATGCAAATGTGATATGATAATGCAAATCCTAAGCTTAGGATTAATACTTTTGATTTTTTAGAAATGAAAGCAAAAATGATAATTTTTTACTTTTTCCTAAGAATACAAAATAAATTATAACTTTGTGTTTTGGAAGAGAAGAAAAGGAAATAAAGAAAATTTAATTTTTAGAAAAGAATGTAATGAATGACTCTTCTCTAGTGAAACTAAATATCCTAGAACTACGAACCCAAAAAAAAGCTCAAGGGTCCCACTGGGCATGCTAGAATGTTTCACTATTTTTTCATTTTATTTTCTAAGAAATAAAGAATAAAATTGAGAGGGGTATGATAAAAAAATTGGTGTGTTATGCACACATGAATCCAGATGATTGTTGATACTCCTCTTTATCTAGGGAGGATGACCTGTAGATAGGAAAACACTGGGAAAATGGTTGATTAGTGAGATAGTAGGGTGGACTACCTAGTATGATCTAGATATAAGAAGCACAAGCTTCTTTGGAGGCTATCAATCCACACTTTTAAAAAACTTAAGTTCTGATAAACTAAAAATAGATACATTCATGATATAATATAAGGTACTAAAATTAAAAACAATAAATGTTTGAAAAGAAACAAGTAATTTTGACAAAAAATAGTAATAAATGGTCAATACTAATGCTAAATTCCTCAAACTTGATTTAGAAAATAAGTTAAAACTCTATAATAAAATATAAACTCCAAAAGTGGGATTTAGGTATGGATTAATGGGTCAAATCAGATTATTATTATAAAAATGGACACATAGTGACTATCTATGGTTGATTGTCGATGGTTAGGTAAGTCTGTCAGCAGTTACTATGGAATTCAGTTTGGGAAAATAAGTTTGTTAGAGAGAATTGCAGAGAGGTTTTGGAGGTTTGTTGGTTATGAGAGATAAATAAATTCTCAAATGTATCTAGTTTAGAGATTAGGTATAAGAATGGTTTATAGGTGGTCTAGGGTAGAGGGTGAAGTGCTTGGAGTTGCAGAACTCCAACACAAGGAATGAAGTGTAGAGAATAGGATTGACACAAGTAATGAAACAAATAAAAGATAGATAGAATATTGATGAAAAATATAGATACTTAGCTTTTAGGTGTTGCTAGCCTAGGAGAATGTCGAAGTTGGATAAAAACTATTGTGGATCCTATAGTAATTTTAATAGATTAATGGTACTTTGGTTATTAATAATGAGTTACAGAAGTACCTTAAGTTTCTATCCTAGTTTTGGTTCATTGGGAAGATTTTGATTCACCTAGGAATAAGAATATCTCATATAAGAATGATTGCAACTCTCTAGAATTTTTTTTTGTCCAAGCTTATGTAACATTCAGTGATCTTATTCAACCATTGTCGATCGAGGGGTGACTACTAGCAGTTATGGTGACTATCGGTTAAGGGGTGTGTAGAAGATGACTAGAACCATGTTGCATAGTTTTCGAGTGTCGATACTAAGCAACTTCCCTGACAAGAAGAATTATTGCACCATAACCAATAAGTCTTGTTTGATGATACCCCAATTTTTTTGAAAGAAGGCTATCAAAAATCCATCTAGACCCAACACTTTATCCTTAATCATAGTTAACACCACTTCTTAAAGTTCCTTTTCTATAATGTGTTTGATTTAGATTTTATTGTCTTCTTGGGAAATAAGGGAAGGTACATGTTGAAGAAAATCCTTAGCCATGTTTCCATAAATTTTAGAGTTCTCCACAAAGAGTTATTTGAAATAAATAATAGCTTTATTCTTTATACTAACCAACTCTAAATGAACAAAATCATCTTCATCAATACTTTTTTTGATCCTATTATGACTTTTGTGCTTGAGCATGACCATATGAAAAGATTTAGTATCACAGTCTCCTCCTTCAGCCAAGTAGCTCAAGATTTTTGTCTCCAAAATTTTTCCTCCCAATTAAGGAAGGAATAATACTTAGCCAAAATATTTGATCCTATTGGAGCATTGGATCCTATAATCCTTTGGATTTAATATAACTTTCCTTTTTAATGGATTTACTTTTCCCTATAAATCTTTTACTGTCTAATAATACTAGATGTAACTGCAGCCACTAATCTACTATTGAAATTTTCCTTTCTACTAACCTCTTCCTACTCTAACTAAATGTATGAGGTATTGGCCCTTAAAGAGAAAACACAAAAAGAGGAATAAAATTTTTAATCCCTTTCATCTAATCATTCCAAGTTATGAAAGGAATATGGGTAGACCAGTGATGTGAATGCCTTGAGAGTAATGCTATCAAAAAATATTTCATGATCTAATTGAGAATTATTCTTCTAGATATACAACTCATTTTGAGGAAAGATAAGGCAATACTTTATTGCCTTTGAAACCATATCTATTTTAATAGTGGTATCCTTATGATTCCCAATCAGAAGGATATCTCCTCTAGTTTAACTATGATCATGTTTTAGAAGGATCCCTACCTTAGTAGGCATGATTTCCTTTCAAAGGTCCTTTTCCATTTGCACTGGGTGGTAGAGTGGAATATTAGGAGGGCTAATAAAAAAAATTGTCCTTGTTTTGAATTTTCTTATTATCTTTAGTAAGTTCCTCTATATTGAGCATGGATTTCCTCATCCAAATATTTTGGTCTTTTTTAAACACAAAAGCATTCCCTTTTTTCATGAAATAATGGTAGTTCTTTGTCATGTGTCCCATTTTATTGTATCCTTCACATTCAGAATGGAATTTTCATATTTAATTGTTTTAATTCTTTCTCCACTCAAATAATTAAGGATGATGAAGGGGGAAGTTCTTAATCCATGCAAATGTTTACACAAAATCTTGTGTGAATCATGCAGGTTCTAGCTATTGTAGCTAAATAAAATGTTATGAGATACCCAAATGTTTCGGATATGTTAATTAATAAATATCATTCTTAATACTCAAGTGGAAACCTAGGTAGCCTAACCCATATAGGCATTATATTAATATTTTCCTATTCCAGTTCAAACCCTAGCTTCCATTTCTTCAAAAATAGACTTATTTTACCCATAAACCAAGGACCATTCACCAGTATACTAGCACGGTCCTCTTTATTGTTGAATTTGATTATAAAAATTCATTGCTTAAGGTATAAATATTTAATGAACCTTTAGGCTTCCAATGACTTTTAGCCCATAATCTGAAATGATCAATATTAGGGCATGTACCCATGAAATTACCCACCAAATAATGTTCCCATCTGGTAGAATATTTGTTTTTAAGAGCATTAGTAACTAAAATATTGAACCCTCTTGAGTCTTTAGTAATGGCCAATTTATTGGTAGCACAAACTTCCTTATATTCCCCTATTTTTCCTTTAAGCTTATCTGCATAGGATATCTTCTTTTTGGGGATTTCAAACTGATCCTACCTAAAGATTTCAATCCTTGAGGATTGAGATACCCTACATAATAAGGATGAATTACTAACCTTTATCATTGTATCAGAAGACAAATCCAATAATGAATGCTCAAGATCCTTTGTCATTGTATTTGTCATAGGTTTAGATAGAAAAGGCCCAATATTCAAAATCTTTGAATGTTTCATCATTGACCCATTTGGGTCCCCCTCACCTTCTCCTATTTCAGTTAAATTTTGTGATCTATATGGATTTTTTAATCCATCAAGTGGTATTATACTAAGTAATATTCCCATGGAGAGGAGAGTTTTGAGTTGAAGATATGAGTTTGTATTTTATTTTGAAGGTATGAAGATGAAGAAGAATAATGGAGGAGTGCATGTGTTATGTGTACAAGATAATTTATAAGGGCTCATGCAATGGATAGTTGATTTAGAGATGCATTTTTAAGAAATGCATATTGAAGACTCCATGAGGGTGAAAGTTCTAAGCAACAAAATGTGTGGAGTTCCATCCATGTGTTTGAAGGATTACCAAGTGTGGAGAAAAATGAGAGGTAAAAATAAGATATGTGAGTGGGAACATATGGTTTCCAAGTTTATGGGTGAATTTGTACACCCAATAATACAAGGAGATTGGATGGATATGCTTCTTGTGATGAGAGAAGACAAGAAGCTTGAGAAGGAAAGAAAGCTATTTTTTGTTGAAGTAGATGAAGGAGACCCATTATTTGAATATGGGTAAGGAATTGTGTGGGATAATGTTGATGAGAGTGAATAATATAATAATGTAGATTTGTAGTAGGAATAAAATTTCATCCATGTGGAGTTGTAAGGAGATAAATAATGCAACCATGAAGAGTTACAAATAGAGGTGAGTGAAGGGAGTGACCAAGAGGAGTTGCATGCTTCTTTGGAAGAAACTTTGGATGAATTGGTTGTTGAGGGTATCTATATTTTACCTAATTTAGAACAAGATATAGAGGAGGATATTATTTTTATTACAGCCCATAGTTAAATTGAATATCACGAGGAACATGCAAGCATTATAGAGGAAAAGGAAAACATGTCTTTGAAGCATGATGAAGCACTGGAAGATATTTTTATGAAAGTATGTGCACATGATGAGAGTGAAATTAATTTTTTTCAGCCATAAGAGAGGATCTATAAGTGTTTATGGTTTTTAAAGATGTGGAAAATCCAATATTTGGTTAGATGATGTATGAAGAAATTTAAGAGGGCTTTAGGTGGAGGTGGATGGTTTGTGGTGGGTTTGAACCCACATGTGAGATTATTTGGATATGGATGATAATTTTATGGAGGAGGATGGTTTTGGGTGGGATGAATCCCACTAGGAGAGAGAGAATGGGAAGAAGTATGAAGAGGAGAGAAGGAAGACTAGAATGTAGAAGCTAGAAGTGGAGGAGGGAAAAGGGGGATCACTTGGTGTCATGTAAGGGGATGCAATGGTCATTAAAACATATGACCAAACAAGTGGTTCTACCACTTATCCCATCCATATGATCATGAGATCACATTATAATACCTCAGGTGTCTGATGCAGGAGTATCTAAGGGCTTAGGCAATCTTGCATCACCCAAAAAAAGAGTGGTGCATGTTTTTTTTAATAAAAGGAAAGGTTAAAATCAAGGTAACTCATGGGAGATATGTTTTTTCAACTAGAGAATAATTATGTGGTAGGAAAACACTATAGATGCTATCACTATTCATGGATAATATTCACTATCACTATTCATGGTGATGTGGAAGGTGATGTAGGTGATGATGTAGGAAGGTGATGTGGCTTGGCATGACCCATCAAGGATATTTCACATGTGTTAATGTTTATGTGAGATAAATTGAGGAAAAATTCTAATGGGGGTGAATTTGAATAGCTATTATTGGAGTCAAAAAGTGTTTATGAATCTATTGACTCTTGTGTACATAAGGACAAAGTAGATATTCATGTGCTTATCTTCACATGAGTAATCATGGGTCAAAATTATATGGATGACCCATGATTCATGTGTTTGATCTTGAGTCTAAAGGTGGTTTGGACCTTAGTAGATAGGTAGAATACAAAGATAAGAAGGTCACATGGAGGTGGTGGATCTTGTCTAAAGTAGATGCTCTACTTTATGAACCTTTACATAAGTGAAAAAATCTCCCCTATTGATAAATAATGAGCCCATGAAAGGGTGGTACATTTCCTTGGATCCTACTCTACCTCTTTTGTCATTACCCATCCAAGTGGGATGTGAGACATGGATTTTGGCTCTCTCTCATTCTTCTTTATAAATATATAAAAGCATGTATCCATTATCTTGTTAGATTAGGCTAGATGGTAGAGAGTGTAAGCTTTGGCAGAAAGCTTTGAAAGCCTCCTTGGCATGTTGAAGACAAGTTATGTATGTGTTTGAGTGTAAGCTTTGAGAAATCTTGCAGTTCATTGGCATGGTTCGAAGCCAATATTTGAGTAATGTCCGTTAATATTCATGAAGCTTTGTTGTAATTAAAGGCTTATTAATAGAATAAAAGTGATTTTTGAGAGATTTGTGTATGTTATTTTTTAATTATTTGAAGATATCATGTGTGTGATGAAGAGTTCAAGTTGAGGCCATGCAGATTGAATTAATACATGAAGAATGAGTTGAGTTCATGAGATGTTTATGAGTTTGTGAGCTATACATATTTTTTAATCCATCATTTGTTAGAATTTATATGATTAATATGTGATTTATTAATTATATGAATAGTAAATTTCATAATTGAAAATTATTACAATGATATAAAAAATAAAAATGTCTTTGTAATTTATTTATTTGGTTCTCTATTCCTAGAAATTTCTATTGCTAATGGTTGTTTCCTTTAGCCCCATTGACCTTATTTTAGTCATTTTTGGACACTAATATAATTTATTTATTTATTTTTTATTTAATTAAATCTAAGATAATGTTAAGAAACCATTACATAGATCAGCAATCATTGTATAAATACATGCACAACAAACTAACTTCATGGTGTTCATTATAACATTTAAGTACATCAATTTCATGAAAGATAAATATTTGAACTATTTGTTCATTGACACAATTATGCTTCAAAACTTGTTCATTTATGAATGTTTTTGAGAATAATAGCATATATGTAACACTAATAACAATAAACATAATGACATATATAATAAGTAAATATGTATAAAAAAATCATACCAGTATATGTTTCATATAGATATTTCAAATAATATGTATGTATATCCAAATTATGTCATAATGACATTGAAAATAGACCATATTGTGATACAAGTTAGATGATTTTATACATATACAAAATGTGCCATATAAGCATACAATTTGGGCCATATTTGTATACAAAATAGATTATTCCTACAACTACCCCTAGCACAAAAACTAGCTCTCATGCATCTAATTTCATTTAAATATATTTGACTCATCACCATGGATATATAACTAGGGGTAATTCATTACTCATTATGGGGAGAAAGTCTCCTCTTAGCATGTGAAGGACAAACTATCTCTATCATAACCTTATAACACTGTGGTGTTTGTACATCATATCAAAAAGAAAATTTAATTCATTAAAATGATATATGGAAAATTATAGAGTTTCCAAGACCAAAAATTTTCAATAAGGTGATTCTAGACTCACCAGGGATGCTTGATCGTAAATATTTGTGCAATTAAGAATCCTATGGAGTATACATACAAGGTTAGATCTAAATGTCGATATAAATATTCATTACTTTAAGTTAAAACAAAATTATTGTGTTATCACCAATATTTGTCTATAAATTAGGTGTTTCTAGGGAGATATTGAATCTTGGGATGAAACTATGACATCAGTAAAAGTTGTTCTAATACATGGAGTGTACCCACAACACTCCCATTATCTATTGTTACAACCCCGCTAGGATTTACTAGAATGTGTAATTTTTTTTAAAATATTTACATCAACATACTTAAGAAAAATCATCTACACTAATTATCATAGTTGTTATACTTTTTGAGAGATAAATATAATTAAATAAAACACATGCATAAATACTACTAACCCCTAGTTAATTCATGTTATTTTTAGTTTACAAACATCATTTAATAGTGTAGAAGACAATAATACATTTTATAAATCATATATAAAATTAATGGTATGATAATAAAATAAAATAAATCATTCTTAAGATCAAATAGGAATATATAGCCACTATTGTTCACATTATAATGAACTATGTACAAATATATAGCCACTACTATAAATAATCATAATAATATTGAATGTGTAAATAATATAATATTACATTTAATGTAATAATTTTGATAGGGGAATCCAAAGAGGGTTAGTTTGACTATTAGTGAATACACATCCAAATAATTGAGTGAGACTAACACCCTAAGCCTATTCACTATGTTTTAACAATACTAAGCAAACTATGAATCAAATAGAAGACAAAATAAAAAAAACCTTAAAAGACTTCTTTTTTTTTAGTTTGAAGAGGTATGTGCTTGGCTTGTAGAGTTATATGTCTTTGGAAATGCCGAATCAACATGTGGGAAACATCTCCCCTTGTATAAAATTAGCTTGGCTTGAGAATTGTGAAGCTCCTTAGGAATTTTGGTCAAGTAATTGTAGGTTTAAGAAGCTTATCTATAATGGAGAGGAGACCTTAAATTTATAAACTTGTTGAATTAGTGGGGAATTTCCATCTTGATCTCCAAATAGAGGGAAAGGAATGAGTCCTCACCCTCATCAATAATGGAGGTTTGAAATTTAAAAGGTCCATTTAAGGAAATTTGGAGTGTGGAAGATATTTAGAATAAAACTGAAATCGTGAACCCTTTTGGAGTGTGTAAGAAGGTGTAAGAAAATGCTTGCACTCATCTCCTTTCCCACTAACTTCCCCATTTGATGCCATCAAGATGAGGTAATATTACCCTTTTTATTTTAGATAAATCAAAGTTTCTAAAAAGGCCATGGAATTTTACATTAGAGAATGTTTAGGTTAATTAATCAAGTAATTAATTAACCATTATAGGAATGTAGCATTTGTAATGTCATTTTTCCAATTAAATTTTCTTTTAATTACCCTAAAATAACACTTGCAAAGGGTCAAGTTTATTTGGAGTGTGCTTGATAAAATTATTATGATGTTACAATTTATTTTCCCAATTAAAAATGTGTGATCAACAATTTAAGATTAAATCGATAGTTACATGAGTAAATTTTATAAATAACAATTTATGAATAAATTTGTATGTGATTATATAATTTTTTTTAATTTAATTTTAGACATGAAAGTGGTAAAAATGAAGTGTCTACATTTTTCCCTTGTTTGAGAATGCATTGTGAGACACAAGGCAAAGTAACATACTTTAAAATAATGAAAAGTTATTAAGAATAAATTTTAAATATTTGAATAATGATGTGCTAAAAATCACTAATTTTATTAGCCAACATGTTTAGATTGATGCCCTAAAATGCACATGATAATCCATGGATTCCCCCTTGATGGAATGGTCAAAAAAATATTAAAATGAATGGTCCCTTGAAATGAGGAAAAAACATGGTTCGTAGTAGAAAAGTTCAAAATAATTATAAATATGGAATAAATAGGATGAAAAATGGTTGATGGAGCCAAAAATGGACTCTAAGGAAGAACATAATGGAAATAAGGAGTATAAGGGGTAAAATAATAATTTTCAAGCTATAAATTCACCCCTAGGGGTAAAATCTATTCATTATTTCCCTCCCCTTTTAAATAATTGAGGTTTGATTTTTCAAAATAGGTAACTATGAAGAATGGTTCGATGATTGTGATAGAGGCACCTCACTGAGCAATTCAAGACAATATGTGACCATTGGAGCATAAGTATCCAATGAGTATGTTTATCCTTGGTTAATTTTGGTAGATAATGGTATTCATGGCTAGGAATAGTTAGAAATCAGTGAATCTATTGATTTTGTAGGAAATTGAAATTAGTGGTTTCACCTCAAAAATGATGAAAATGTCAATGGCAATGATAGAAACACTAGTAAAAATAACAACTCTATAAAAACGTGATGAAAATAGTGGAATCACCATTTTGGAGTGGGAAACGCCAAAATGAAGAAAATGCCAAATTAGAGTAGGAAATTCCTAAATGATGAAAATGTCTTACAAAATGGATAAAATGCTAAAATATTTAAAATTGTTAGAATGGTATATAATTGGTCAATAATGAAAATATGGTTGAAGCACAAAATGGATCGATATGAGCAGTCAGAAAGATGGTTTGCTATAAGAATAAATTAGATTTTCTTTGCATAGGTGTCAACCAACTAGATTAATATTGATAGAGTTACCAATGCATGTTTACTTATATTTGCTTACAGGAGTGGCTTGAGGTGTTGGTCATGTTTGATTAGTGTTCACATTGTTTATGAATAGGGAAAATCTAGACTGAGGAGATATGCTCATTTATAGAGGTCATGGATCTATTATATGTCACCCACATGCCCATAATTAGAGTAAATAGAGCTTACATCAATGCACTCATAGAGAGGTGGCATTTAGAGACATCTACTTTCCAATTACCCATAGGGGAGACCAAATTCACACTAGAGAATGTGTGGTGGATTTTGAGATTGTCGATGAGTGGCTGAGCACTATACTAGACTATCCCTTGGGGAAACAAGCTTTGCTAAAGGATTTTATTAGTCATATCTCTCTCTCTCTCTCTCTCTCTCTCTCTCTCTCTCTCTCTCTCTCTCTCTCTCTCTCTCTCTCTCTCTCTCTCTCTCTCTCTCTCTCTCTCTCTCTCTCTCTCTCTCTCTCTCTCTCTCTCTCTCTCTCTCTCTCTCTCTCTCTCTCTCTCTCTCTCTCTCTCTCTGTGTGTGTGTGTGTGTGTGTGTGTGTGTGTGTGTGTGTGTGTGTGTGTGTTGATGTTTTATGTTAAAATTGAGATTGATTTTCTTGAGACACTGATAGATATCTAACCAAATTAATTACCATGAGAGGTTCCCTTTCCACTAGTGTGGATTGATAGAAAGGTTGTAGTGCTTATGGCCATTATCAATGACATCTTATTTCCTAACAAGATTGTTTGATGTTTACATATGGGTGGGATGATTAGATACATGATTGACATGACTACTAACTTTCCTTGGGGGATAATGGTATTGTCCCAACTGTATAAATACCAACACATAGTTTCTTATCAAGGAGGTGAGAGCATTGATACCTTTATGTTGCTCTAGGTATAAACCTTGGAGCACATTGTTATTGAGTGAATATTACACCTATTTTTGGGTACTAGGTCTAGAGGATTTTGTAGTAGTTTGATTGATTCAATTAGGTGTTGGTTACATAAGGCATAGATGGGACATCTACTAGTACTAAAAAATGATATATGACATGGGAGATGGGGACTTTATTTGGAGGACATATCTATAGTTTTAAATTCAGTGACAATGTGATGGTTGGTCTAATATTTTTATGACTATCATATGTTTCCTTACTAATAGATAGGCTAGACCATGTTCAACAAAAATTGGTATAAAATAAGCTATCCCAGATGGTTTGTGATTATTTTTGCATGTGTCTATAGATATTAGTGTAGTGATACAACATATAGAAAAGTATGTTTCCATATTGAGTTATGTATGGGTACCACAAGTTGTTTGGGCTTAGATAGGGGTCCCAATAAATGTAAGAGTGAAAAAACATACATGACATGGTAGGACCAGGTTCGACTAGAGATATTGATAGTGCCCCAGGGTGCCTCAAGATATGAAGTTACACTATAGGTACTAGGACAAGGATATAGTTAGGCACTAATGAATGTGGATTTAGAGGATAAGGCTAGTGGTATAGGTGATATTATCCTAGACTTAAGGCTATATATTGAGATTATATGGATATAGTACATGACTTCCCAAGATATAGATATGAGAATGAGGGACCTAGGCCAGATAGATCCTTCAAGTATAGCTAGAGCAGGGATAAAAATATTAGAGAGGAGGAGATTACCATGAGAGTGGTTGAGATAGTTGGCCTACATGTTAAATTTACCTAGTTATAGTAATAGGTGATAGCTAGGGATAAACAAATCATAACCATGTATTCAGAGATTACCTCATTGAAGGAAGAAGTCGCTAAGATGACAAGGATTCAATCCCAAATAAATAGGTCTAGGATAGATGTGCAAAATTTTCATAGGTAGTGATATATAATGTGTGATGTGTTTAAAATACTAGATCTATCTCAGATTATTATTAAGGGCATTCAAGTGAAGGATGAGGTAGCTTACTATCATAGTTTGTATGAGAGTGCCATACCATCAAGGGAAGGGCACCAAATTTTGAGGTTTATAAAGCATAAAGTGTGGCTTATAAATCTATAAGGTTAAGGACACACCACACTTCAACCTTAGGGCAATCGATACATCAACCACCACCTCTTCCATTATTAGGCCCATGTGACCATGATAACATACATAGAGGACAAGCAAGAGTATAAGGCATGAGGATACAAAGAATCAAAGTTGATTGACTTGTGATGATATCTCTTTGTATTTTTATAATGAATTGTATATATTTGTGATGTATATGACATTTTTTATGAGATATATGATATTCATTTTTTATGTTAATGATGTACATAGAATCTATATATATGATGTTCTTTCTGATTCAGTATTATTATTGCCTCATGATGATAGAATAGATATGTGATTGGATTTTAATTAGATTCAAATTATTATTTAATATTAATGTTGATATGGATGTTGTAAAAAAATTGTTTGCCATGATTTTGTTACTTTATCATTGTAGATATGGAAGAGCAACAAATGTAATTATTTATCATTTCTTATACAGTAAATGTAATATGATATGACTTAGCATAATATATTGATATTGTATCATGTTATAAAATGTTTATGAATTTTTATATATGCTCATTTGTGAATATGTATCATAAATAGCATATAGATTAGACATGTTGATCAATTAATGGTGTTGTGAATAGTAGACAAGGATATTTATTGTAGCATTGCTTGTTATATCTCTAGTATATAATTTTTTATTTTGCATTTGAAATTATGCACCATAATTATATATTAACCATGATAATATTGGATGTCATAAGTGTAATAAATTTATTTAATTGCAAATTGTAAATAATTTAGGATCAAGATATAAAGAATAGATCACTAAATGTAAAATTGTAATAAACCAAAGGCAACTGAGGAAATTGAAATAAAATAAAACACACCAACCAATAAGAAATCAAACACACACAAACACACAATTTTTTAAAAAAAAAATCAAAAACAAAAAAACTAGTAATTAATTGACCATTTGTATGTGTGTGGAAATAAGGTGTTATTCTTGGGTGCTGCCTTAAAGTCAAGATAAATGTTAGATAAGGCCTTTGATAGTTATGATATGAAAATGGAATAAAAGAATAAAAAAGAGATGGATCATTTGACCTAAGATTCCCCATGCATCCAAGTGTTTCTTACATAGTCCATTATGGACTTTAGGCCAAATGTAATTCTCCTGGTAAATAGGATAAGAAGAAGAGTGATGACAAGAGATAAGTTTAAATTGATAGAAGAAAAGGGGAGGGAATCATAAAATGATGAGAGTGTTTAAATGTTTAGTTCATAAAATGGTAAGTGTGTGGCTTAAAATTCTCATAAAATGGTGAGATTGTGGCTTAAAATGCTTACAAAATGGTGAGATTATGGATTAAAATACTCATAAAATAGTGAGAGCGTGGCTTAAAATTATCAAAAAACTATGAAAATATGGCTTGAAATTCTTGTAAAAGTATGAGAGTGTGGAATAAAGGTGATCAAGATGACCTCAAAAATTGAGCACTGCCTCATAGTCCAAATAGACCTCAAGCCATTGTAGTTTAACCTACAATGAAATATATCATAAATAAACAACAAGTTAGGATGGTAATAATGGTAAAGTGGTAATAATGGTCTATGAATTTTCAAAAACTAAAATATGTAATTTTAAGGAACACTACATAGGAAAACTATGCTAAAGTGCTCCAAAATACTATCTTTAAGGATGCATTGATGATGACCAGATCTAAGTTGCTTGTTAAATATTTCTCTGAATCTAATAGTTGAATCTTGTTGAATCTGATAACTGGATCTTGTTGTTGTATATGTATATTAAAATCAAGACTAGGATGGTAATAGGATGGGTGGAAAAAGGATTTACTTAAGTAGAAAAGGAATGAATAACAAGTGATAGGCCATGTGCCCAAGTGGGGGTCCTCATAGATAATGTTCAAAAAAATCAAGTGCTTGAGATGCATAATATTCATGTGCTCATCTATCTCTTTCCCATATGGTGTAGCCAACCTATATTATTTATACCCATATTTAGATATAATAATAAATGATCACAACCAATTAGGCTCAAATTTTACCTTATTTTCACACTCTATATTGGTATTTTATGATTTCATTTTATCATAAGATCATTAAGTTCAAAATATTTGGGTTTGATGTGCTTGTTATATCTACAATGTAACCTATTTTGATATGTTTGGAGATTATTCAAGGCAACTATCTATTTATGATCAAGTAGTTGTAGTTCTTATAACTGATAAAATTTGTAATCCTCATCATCGATGATATCATGCAATGAAATGTATAAATAAGGAAACTTGATCTCAATAGGGAGAATGGCTTCAATATTATAAATTAGGGAATATGGTATGGCTCCTATGTAGGTTTGGGTATTGGTATGGTAGGCCCAGAGGGCAGGAAATAATTACAAGTTTCAATCATGGATAATGAAATTAATAATATTTTTAAGTATCTTGACAATGGTCTTGTTGAAATCCTTAGCTTGGCCATTGCCTTGGGGAAAATAAGGAGTGGCAAACTACTATTTGACATGGTATCAGGCATATAGTGCCTTTACCTCCCTAATTTTGAAGGATTTTCCATTTTCAAAAATTATATTCAAGGGAATGCCATGGTGGTAGATGAGGTGATTCAAAATGAATTTGTAAATTTATTTATTAGTTATGTAAATGAGAGGAATTACTTTGACCCACCTATTAAAGTACTTGGTCATAGTGAGAATGTGTTTGCAGCCATCTAAAGAAGTAATACTAATTATCCTTATGATATTGAGTCCCCATGTCAAAAATGGCCAAGGATTAGTAATCGACTAAATTGATCATGATGGAGCATGAATGAAATTAACATGTTTTATAAAAGGAACACACTTCTTAGATATGTGCATGCATCTACTTCTATAATGGGGCAATAATACCTAGTTCACAGGAGTTTCTTGGCAAAGACCATTCTAATGGTGTGGGAATCATAAATCCCTTCATGTACTTCTTTAAGCACTAATCTAGATTCTATCAAAGTTAAAAAATGAACCATATTTCCATCAAAATATCTATGATAAAGTGTAGGGTTGAGTAAGGTATAATAAGATTCATTGTTAATAAAAGATTATTGTTGATTGCAGGAAAGATTGTTAGGAATAATGTGGTCATATAGGTAATCATATAAATCATGGTACCAAGGTGAGATGGGACTAATAGTATCATGCACCATATTAGATGTTTAATTATCATGAGTTGGTTTCAAAATATGTCTAATAAGGAATTGGTAATCTTAGACATGATCTATAATTTGTACTAATAATCCAATTGTTTCCATTACATATAGTGTCATGTTACTAGCCCTTGGAAATTGATCAAAATGGATAGGATAAAATTTATGTTTAAGGATATCCACCATAATTTTATAAGGTATAATATTATCATCCTTCATTTGGAATTGCTCCATAAGCTTATTAATAATTAACTAAGAATCCCCATGAACAAGAAACTATTTAATATTCCATTTTACAGCTAGGCAAAGCCTTGTAATGAGTGCTTCATATTATGACATATCATGGGTACAAGTGAAACCAATATGGAAAGCCTTGGGAATAATATCTCCCTATGATGTTATGAATAGAATTACATATTTATATCCATGATATGTGTAGGAAATATCAAATTACAATGTCCACTACTAAGATTCAGAAGGTGTTTCATTCAGAGTCAAGATTGACTCATCAGGGAAACTAAAAGTGAGTGGTTTGGTATCTAATAAGTGTGATTCGACAAGATGATTTTAAATTACTTTCCCCTTAATTGAATTTTTATGTATATATAAAATCTCAAACTCACTCAATAGCATGAATTATTAGCCATGTAACTAGCCAAAGCTACCTTGGAAAGTAGATATTTACTTGGGTCCATTTTAACAATAATAATGATTTTATTATTGAGTATGTAATTTCATAACTTATGGGATGTGAATTCCATTGATAAACATGATTTTCCAATTTTTATATATTTGTGTTCATATGTAACCAATGTTATGCTTGAATAATATGCTACTCTTTTTTTCCCTAATCATCATGTTGGGTAAGAAGTGCCCCCAAGGCATGGTTTATTGCTAAAAATTATAGGAGTAATGGCTTCCTAGGTGTTAGTGGGGCTAAGACATGTGGATTTTCCAAATAATCCTTCAAATTCTCAAATTATTATTGATAATCAATTTTCCATGAAAAGGTGGTGCCCTTATTCAAAATGTGACTGAAAGGATGACATGTATCCACTAATTTGAAATGAAGCATCAAATAGATTGAATTTTACCCTATAAATTACATAGTTACTTCATATTAAAATGAGAAAGAATTTATGAAATGGACTTAAACTTGGTTGGATCCACCTCAATTCCCTTATTAGATATAATTAAACCTAGCAATTTACTAGAAGTGACACCAAATGCACACTTCTTAGGATTAAGATGCACCTTGTATTCATGAATCCTTTTTAAGATTCTCAATAACACTTCCAAATGACCTACCCTAATATTAAGTTTTCTTATAATTTCATTAACATAATCTTTGAAAATATCATGCATCATGTCATGAAAGATCATAGTTATTACATATTGGTATGTAGCACCAACTTTCTTGAGGCCAAATGGCATCACTTGATAATAGAACATCCCCCATGGAGTGGTGAATGTTATTTTGTGTTGATCTTCATGTGTTATTTGTATCTGATTGTACCCTAAGAATCCATCCATAAGAGATAACATCTTGTAACTTGATGTGGAATCTACTATCATATCAATGTTTGAAAAAGGAAAATCATCCTTTGGGCATGCTTTATTGATATCTATAAAATTTGTGTATATGTGGAATCCTTGTCATTTATTGATAGCTAAAATGATGTTGGATATCCATTCTAAATAGTCTATGAGGTGAATATATCCTACCCCCAATAATTTTTCCAACTCCTTTTTACTAAGTATGGGAATGTGATGATGCATTTTTCTCAACTTTTGTTTGATTAGATTTGAATCCAAATATATAACAAGGTGGTGTACAACCAAATAAGGATCCAATCTAAGCATATCTGAATAGGACAAGTAAAAATATCATTAAACTCTTGAAGGGGGGAAATAATAATTTCATGTTCCTCTTCAATGAGGTACACTCCAAGTTTGACCCATTTAGGATCATCTAGTGTTCTAATGTTTACTTCTATGGTATCTTATATGAACAATGTGGAACCATCTTCTATAATAGTTGGCAATGAGGTGTATTGATTTTATTCATCATCTTGTGGATCAACTAGGTCATAAAACTCAATCATGTAAGAAGAATCTAAATCACCAAATGCTAGTAAAGGCCACTCAAAAAAATATGTAAGAAATCCTAAACCAATTTTTCAAATACCTTCTGATCTTCTAAACTAATTCTTGACCCATATGAGATTCTAGGACTGAAAGCACCCTAAGCTTCATTCTAAAGAGGGTGAACTTCCCCATATAATGGTGCTTTAAACATTTTTTTTACCATAGAACATATCTTTTTATTTATTATTTACTTGGTCCATAAGTGCCTCAAAGAGGCTTTCATGTTTGGACCTCAATGTTTCATTTTCTTTTTCTTTTTCTTTATGACCAAGGAAGTTTTCCTACTCTCCAAAATAGGCAGTAGGGTCTAATGTAATAGCAAAGACTTGCTTATGATTACCAATCAAAAAACCATATCTAAGGCTTATGGATTCAAAAATTACCTCATCATTCTATAAATTATCCAATGGTATAATTGAATATTGTTGGTCCCAACTAATCAACCAAGGGTGATGGAGGAAAATAGGGGAATTATAAGTGACAAAAGTAAAGATATAAATGGTATGGGGATTAAAAGGGTTGGTATCAAATAACTTATCATAGATGATATAATATGACTCCATGTTACTTTCAACATCTTCATCATTAGTCATTCAAGTAGTATCACTCTCAAGATCTGACAGGTCATCCCTAGGTGGGTTAAATTTAATACCTTGATTTACTTTTTATTTAGTAATAGATATAGGCTAAATAGGACCTTGATAGTTTCCCCCAAAATTTTTCCTTCATAATCACATTCATCCATTATTATGTTTGGGATATAGTAATTTTTTATTTAAAAACAAGTGAAAAAGTCATCATTATACAACCATGAATCATCATCACCTTTGAGAAGTTCTTGGTCTTGTGAAGTAGTATTGATAAAATTAATAGGTATTTGTTGGTGAGTATCAACATTTTTTTGCCATTATAATATAACACTCTTCATTTTATGCCTACCATATGATTTAGGTGTTTTAGGCAATTTTGTTATATGAAAATCATTTCAAATCTGGTATTCACCATGGCCTTTATTTGTAATGGTAAAATGGGAGGATATTTGAGGAGGTGGTGTAGATGAATTAGAGGTAAGGGTATTTAGATCCACATAATTTGAGTTAAGATGTTGAAATGCTACATGTTTATCCTTTTTAAGGACATGTTATAATCCAAAATGATAATTGTAGCTCTCATACTTTGCTCCAAGATGTTTATAGTATTGATATGAATGTAAATCACCAATAATGGTGACCTACAATCTAGAATGGGGGAATATAATGTACTTATGTAGAGTGAAATTTATTGGACTTAGTTCATGTATCTAAGGTCTCCCAAGGATTAAGTTGTAAAATAATTCTAGATCGATAACATGGCAAAGGGTATCATGGGTTAGAGGCTAAACAACAATAGGAAAACAAATGGTGCCCTATGATTCTCTCTCCTCATTATCATATGATTTAATGGTAATAGTATCTAATTAAAGGTTTGACACATTATATCCCAAATGATTAACCAAATTAAAAGATATAATATTCATACCAAAGCCATTATCTATGAGGACACGCTTGATATTATGTCTAGAAATAATTGCTTCTATGTAAAGTGGATTATGGTGGAAAGGACTAAGAGATGACATATCACTTTGGTCAAAGGTAAGTTGTCGTCCTAGAGGTAAATGATCCACAAGTGCTTGAAATTTATCTAGATCAATATCATTAGAGACCTTGTATTGGATCAAACTCTCATATAATATGTTATTTTTAATGTCAAATATATACAAGAGATCTAAGATATAAATATGCACTAATTGTTTGTGTAATTGCTGCACAAGATCATATAGATATTAATTACTAGAAGTAGTTGGTTTGGTATTTTAAGGAAAATGAGTGTAAATGGGGTTATTTAGAGAAGAATTTGTGGTACCTTAGATCATAGCCTTGGAAATCGAGTGGTAATTATGAAACCTAGAGCTAGAAGGAGGTTACTATAATTATAAGAAGAGGAATGAGGACCTAGAATGGTAGCACTAGGGAATTGATGAGCATTAAAACTATTTCAATCCAAAGGAGGATCAATAGCATATAAAAGTGGGAGTCCTAAAATGGAAGGTGGTGAATGTTGGGTATTATTGGATGTTGGTTTAGGATTAATTTTGACAATGGCTATATGACCTCTAGTAATACAACCTATAACATTGTTGTAATTGCATGGAAAATTATTATAGCTAACTTAGTTAGAATGGGTGTCCTAACCCTGATTATTATTAATTTATTGTTAATGTTAATTAAATCTTTATTCTAATTATTTAGAATCTAGTTATGGCTCTAAATTTTGGCTTGGTGCTAATTTTGATTCTTTTTATCAGAGTTAAGCCATGAAAACAAGTTTTGGTAAATACTAAAAAATTGATTAGACTTTTAAGCAATGGTGTCTTACTCTATTTCTAAATTCTCTAACAAATCTTGAATGAAGACTAATCTAAAGGATTTTTAGTTCTCTATCTACATTGGTCATAATTGAAAAAGGTCAGCTACAAAGACCATAGTCGGTGGGGTCTACTCTTGTTTTAGAAGGGGATCTAGCTATCGTGGTATATTAATGTAATTTTAATATTCCCAATTAAAATATAGTTTTATACCATATTATTATTTTTGGTGCATCTCATGTTGAGAAGTGGTAGGATGAGGATAATTAGGGAAAGATCCATTTGTTGGGTCCTCAGGCCACCACATGGCCTACCACCACTTCAGGCACTTCATGATATTTTTTAAGTCACTTGTTATTTATGTTGAGTTTGAAATATGTGGCTTGAGTAACTACTTGACATGGAAATTTAAAGATTCACCTTCAAACTAAACCTGAGTTCTAATATATTATTTTCCACATTACTCAGTATCGATTTAACCTTCTAAGCACTCAACCGAGCTTAGATAATTTAAACCAAAACCAACTCCAAAAAATGGCTAAAGACATGGTTGTAACCATGTATTAAAAATACCATCAGAGCCTATTTAAAGGATTTATTAACATAAACTCCCATGAATGTGGGATTTTTATTCCACCAAAGAAATACATTCGGAGATATAAGGTTTGGAACCTAAGTGAAAGGGCATTCCACCAACTAGCTAGGTAGAGATATATGAGGCAAGTTTTATCTAGGATGGCATAAGAGAAGCTCATCAGATGATAAAAAAATGACTATTTGATTTTCATATATTATGATTCAATCCTAAATGGTGAGGTAGTTTCACCTATTTTTGAAATACTTTAGGTAATGGAAAAGTGGTATTATCTCTTGTAGGGTATTGCAAGTACCCAAATGGAATGAATATGTCTATTTATTAAGACTTTGAGCATGGTGAATGGTATAGACTTGAGTCAGGAATATATATATATATATATATATATATATATATATATATATATATATATATATATATATATATATAGTTAATGAATGAAAAGATGAGAGCAGAGCTTGTCTAGATTTTATTCATGCCTATTTGAGCCTAGCCTAGAGATAGAGACATTTTGGTATGTTTGCAAGGATATTAGATCAAGAAATATACGTGATGGAATGCATACATAGACACAGTTTGGAGATGGAAATCAAGGTGAAGGGAATGATTTTATCATACCTATAATTAGGGGAAGAAGAGTGAGTGGCATCAGAAGAAAGAGGATCTTCTCCTCCATTCCCCATGCTTATGGTAAAGTATTCAAACATCATGTGAAGACTAGCACTATTATGGGAAATAATAGGGATCATCCATTTTCAAACCTTCTCACTAAAGGAGCGTGCAAAGTTTCCCTTCCACCCATGTGTAATATCTATTTGATGAGTACTTGTAGGTATAAATACCTAAGTCGAGGTGTAACTATGTTGGTAGTCCCAAATAGAGGACATGAACTTTGAAGGTGATGATTGTTGTGTTATACATACTCTGAATATCTTGACATAGCCACAAGTGTAAAGGAGGGAGCCGAGTTATGTAGTATGGGTGATGGTATATTTTAATACATAAACCTAAGTATGTCATAGGCATTCTTTTATTAGTATGGACTTTGGCAAAGGAAGTTATATGTGTTTTGTAGAGTCTTAATAGAAGAAGGGTCATAACCTATTTTGAAAGGCTATAGGCCATGGGAAAAGATTATTTATTTGGACACATAGTCCCAAAGGTATAAAGTGGAGTTCTATTGAACACAAAACCAAGCTAAGATGGAACTCAATTTATAGTTAGAGACTAAGCCGAGGTAAAGTTAAACTTATAGTCAGAGACCCAAGCTAGATAATATTATGTTCTCTTTTATTTGTATGGTTTTTGGGCCATGGAAAAAATATAATGTATGGTTGTGGATTTGATACATAGAGTTAAATGATTATAATGTTATAATGCTCCTATTTTTGTAAGGCCTTTGGCCATGGATCTAGTTTCAATGTTTATTTCCAATTTATTAAAGGAGTTTCTAGGTTTGTAATGATTAGAGACATTCCTTGAGGTTATTATACCCATTTTTAAGAGTTTTTAATATACTTTTAATGGAGAAATATGCTCAAATGCACAAAGAGGATAACAAGGTGTTATGTATTTTGAGGAGATCTTTTGTTGATCTATTTTAGAGTCTTCACGCAATTAGTTTCAACACTCTTTACAAGTTCTCAAATCCATTTTGATGTAAGTTGTAAAATTTGATATTTACATATTTTTAATGGATCGGTTCATTATTTTATGAACCTAGAGATGTATCCCAAATGGGTGAACTTTGTTAAGTTTGTATCATTTTCCTTTATAGTGCATTATGATTTTTGTTTTAATTCAATTTGCAAAGGAATTAATAGAATAATAGAATGAATTATAATAAATTAAAATATGACATGAACCAAGAGTTTTTAAATGGGAAATGAGTTTATAAAAATCTCTACTTACTTTCACTCATTCCTAGAATTTTGCATCCAATTATATTTCACTTGAGGAATTGAGATTTTTAGTATCCATTTTTTCAAAAACTATTTGATTTATTTAAAAGATAAATTTGGTTTATAGATCAAATTTTGGTATCAGAGCAAAATGATACATGACTTGTTTCAATTATTGATATACTTCATTTGGAGTTTTTAAATATCATATTCTTTCTTTGTGTATCAGATTCTTTCTTTGTGTTCTTTTATTTGATTGACCATGAAAGAAGGCTAGTGAAAAATAAAATTAGAAGGTGTTCTAATTTTCTAGAAGAAGACACGGTTCTGATAGCCAAGGTTTTGAAACCACTAGCCCTATAAGATCTACATGGATGAAGAACACAACACATTAACACTTGAGGTGTGAGATGGTATTGAGAGATGATCAATATTTCTTTCTTGGGATGCATTTAGATAAAATTCTAGGAATTTTTAGTGATGCACATCCAAGAGGAGTTAGTTGCAGTCATATTACTATTCTTACACAAAGGGAAGATTGAAGAACAAGTGAAAAAACCAATTCCATTATAAGACATGGAAATGGCAAATAAGGCATTGTTCAAGAAATTGAATAGGTGTTTGAATTTTATGGATTGAGTTTTAATTGGTTCATAAGTTGGTTTATTTTTCATATCTTTGTTAAGAGTTGCAAGAATCAAATAGGAAGCTGTTTAAGACCACCAATAATATGTCAACTAGTACTCAACAAGTGCACTTCATAGTTTCTTAAGAGGTATAAATTATTTTCAACATAACTATGTTTACATAATTTTTTGTTGAATCCTTTATGTAAGGTTATTTTAGGAGTAAAATATGTATTTTTTGGGAATTGTTTTTAAAACATTTTTAAAATTAACTATGGATCATCTAACTCTTATTAAGATAGATTTGTAAGATGAAACCACCTCCTATTCAGTTATGAAAAAATCCATAAAGAAGGAACACCACTTATTGATTAAATGGTTTACTTAAATAGTTTTGATAAAGCATTACTATAGTATTGAGTAGTATTCTTAGTTGTACTTTAAAACACTATTTTATGGAATTCCTAACTACTTGGATCTAGGAAGGAAATTTAATAACCTTGGTGTTGTGGAAGAAAATTTTTGCTATTTCTTATTTTAGTTTTCTATTGTGATAGACTTTTTGGGAAGCTAACTCAGTTACATGGGTTATGGAGTTATGAATCAAGGAGTATTTATATGGTGAAGGAAATCATGATATGGGTTTAAAATTCTTGGTTTTATCTTCACCTTTATCTGATATTTTGCTTGGAGATACTTGCAGAGTTTGTGAGTTTGTAAAGAGGCTCTTATTTGTGAATTGTGTAGTTATAACCTTAGGATAGGCAAATTCATTACACATTTTTATACTTTTAGATACATTAAAGTCCCATTGTATCATGGTCAATGTTTTTATTAAAAAAAAGTATACACATATGTATGTTTTACATGCACGTCATGTAGATGTACTTTTAAAAACCCATAAATGGGCAATGTTTATAAATGCAAGTATATATATGTTGCAATTGTTTACAAATCCTATAGGTGTATGTAGCATAATGTGATTTCCCTTGTGTGATGTTGATAAAAAGTATAATACCTTAGATTTCATGTAGTGCAGGGGTTGAAAAAATCCACCAAATTCAATGACTATTTTGGGTAATAGGTCATTTGGTAGAATGAATATAAAGTTTTATTTTACTCTCCATAAACAAATTACAATTTCAACTAGATAATTGACTTTTTACAGCAAAGTATTATAATGTCTTATTTCATTTATATTTTAAAAATGGAGTTTTATTACATCATTTTGATGGATTGGCTTCATAACTCCTTCATATGCTATTTCTTACCCCTATATGTTTGGAATCTATATAGGGAGATTGTCAATGGCAAATAAGAGAATTTAATGAGATATTTTGGGGTAGTTAGATTAATTGGACTTTTAAAGACCAAAATAATATTTGTGGAGAGGTTTAATCTAGAGGATTTTTAGTTCTTCATTTTCATTGGTCGTAATTAAAAAAGGTTAGCTACAAAGACTATAGCTAGTGGGGTCCACTCTTATTTCAGAAGGGGATTTAGCCACTGTGGTATATTAATGTAATTTTAATATTCCAAATTACATTATAGTTTTATAACATATTATTATTTTTGGTTCATCTCATGTTGACAAGTGGAAGGATGAGGAGAATTTGGAAAATATCCACATGGTGGGTCCTCAAGCCACCACATGGTCTGCCACCACTTCAGGTACTTCATGTTATTTTTTGAGTTTCTTGTTATTTATATTGAGTTCAAAGAATGTAGCTCAAGTACCAAATTGATTTTGAAATCTCAAGATTCACCTGAAAACTAAATCTGAGTTCCAATCTACTATTCTCCACATTGCTCAGGATTAAGTTAACCTTATATGCACTCAACTGAGTTCAAATCATTTAAACTAAAACCAACTCCAAAAAAAGGCTAAAGATGTGGCCATGGCCATGTATTAAAAATACCATCAGAGCCTATTTAAAGGAGTTATTAACATAAACTCTTGTGAATGTGGGATTTTATTCCCATAAAAAAATGCATGCCAAGATCTAAGGTTTGAAACCTATGTGAAAGGGAATTTGACCAGATAGCTAGGTGGAGAGTTACGAGGCAAGTTTTATCTAGGGTGGCATTAGAGAAGCTCATCAGGTGATAGGTGGATGACTATTTGATTTTCATATATTATGATTCAGTCTTAAATAGTGAGGTAGCTTCACCTATTTTTGAAAGCCTATGGGTAATAGTGAAGTGTTATTATCTCCCATAAGGTATTGTAAGCACCTAAATGGAATGAATAAGTCTATTCATTAAGCCTTTAATCATGGTGAATGATGAAAACTCAATCTAAGAATATATATAGTTGTTGAATGAAAAGATGAGTGCTAAGCTTGTGTGGATTTTGATCATGCCTATTTGAGCCAAGCCTAGAGATAGAGACATTTTGGTTTGTTTACAAGGTATTTAGATCATGAAAGATGCATGATGGTATGCATACATAGACATAGTCTAGAGATGAAAATTAAGGTGAAAGGAATTATTTTACCATACTTTTATTTGAGCGAAGAAGAATAGATGGTGTTGGAAGAAAGAGGAGCTTCTCCTCCATTCCCTATGTTTAAGGTAGAGAAGTCAAATATCATGTAAAGACTAGCACTACCATAGAAAACAATAGAGATAATCTATTTTCAAACCTTCTCACTGAAGGAGGGTGAAACATTTCCCTTCTGCCAATGTGTAACATTCATTTGATGAGTACTTGTAGGTATGGATACTCGAGCCAAGGCATGACTATGTTGGTAGTCCCAAATAGAGGACACAGTCTCCAAAGGTGATTATTGTTGTATTATACATAGTCTAAATGTCTTGACATAGCCACAAGTGTAAAGGAGGGAGTCAAGATGTGTAGTATGGGTGATGGTATATTTTAATACATAGACATGAGTCTATCATGGGCATTCTTCTATTAGTATGGCCTTTTACCAAGGAAGTTATACGTACATTGTAGAGTCCTGATAGAAGAAGGGTCATAGCCTATTTTGAAAGGCCATAGACCATGGGTGAAGATGATTTTTTTGGATACACAGTCCCAAAGTTAAAAAGTGGAGTTTTATTGAACACAAAACCAAGCTGAGATGGAGCTTAATTTATAGTCAGAGATAAAGTCGGGGTAGATTTCAACGTATAGTCAAAGACCTGAGCCAGATGATATTATGTTCTCTTCTATTTTTATGTTTTTTAGGCCATAGAATAAATATAATGGATGTTTTCATATTTGATACATAGAGATAAATGATTATGATTTTATAATGCTCCTATTTTTTTAAGGCCTTTAGCCATGGAGATAATTATAATTATTATTTTTGGTTTATTAAAGGAGTTTGCAGGTCTGTAATGATTAGAGACACTCCTTAAGGTTATTATATTCATTTTTAAGAGTTTTTAATATGGTATTAATAGAGAAGTATGCTCGAATACATGGAGAGGATAACAAGGTGATATAGATTTCAAAGAGATGTTTTGCTCATCTATTTTGAAGTCTTCATGCAATCAATTTTAACACTATTTAAGGGTTCTCAAATCCATTTTGATGTAAGTTGTAAATTTTGATATTTAGATACTTTTAATGGATCAGTTCATTATTTTATGAACCTAGAGATGTATCCCAAATGGATGAACTCCATTAACAATTTTGTGTCATTTTCCTTTACAATTCATTATGAGTTTCATTTTAATTTAGTTTAGAAAGGAATTAATGGAACAATAGAATGAATTATAGGAAATTAAAATATGACATGAATTAGGAGTTTTTAAATGGGAAATGAGTTTATAAAGTTCTCTACTTACTTTCACTCATTCATATAATTTCACATCCAATTCTATTTCACTTGAAGAATTGAGATTTTCAGTATCCATTTTTTCAAAAACTATTTGATTTATCTAAAAGATAAACCCAGTTTACAAATCAAAGACTTTAAGCTATATACATCGAGGAATAAAATGACCCTTAACCTGATGGTAATCACAGATCTCATTATCTCTATACCAATTAGATTTTGGTTGGTCTTCTATAAATGGTTTTAGAATTGACCAAGTGATCATATTAGATGCAACCAATGCTTGTAACATTACTTTAATAGGTTCACCAAGGTTATTGATAACTCTATTTTGATATTGACCTCTTCTTAGAGGTGGTATTTACAAATTAAGTGGTTGAGTAGGTATAGTTCCTTGAGTAGGTAGTGGTTGCACCATTTTCATGTATCTATATTATATTACCCCCATCACCTAAAACATTTGTGTTCCTATTGAAAACTTTAGTTTTTTAGATGTACTTACTTGAGCTTGTGCAAGAGCTTGTGTTTGAACGTTGCTCTGATTTTGGTTTTTCAAATAGATTTTAATTTCCCCTCTATAAATGAGGGCTTGTTAAATTTATATTCTTTTTTAAATAATCTATTCAAATTTATTTACACAATGAAGTTTGAGATTATAGTTATGTTTATTCACAAGTTGGCAATAAAGACTTCTACCAATTATTTATCTGGGAGGTTTTATGGGAATCAAATGGCCAATGTGTGCCATCGTTTAAAATAAATATCAAAACTATATCCTCATATTTTTTTGTCATGACACAAGTCAACCATATTTACCTTGTGTTCTACATTATAAGATAAGTGTTACACAAATATTTTAGAGAAGCCATTAGAATTATCAATAGAATTTTTGGGTGGATGGAAAAAACACTCCCCAACTTTCCTAGCTAAACTGTAGGGAAATAAGTGAAGTAAATGTATATTTTTGTATGACACATCTTGGAAATAAACATGAAGAAATGTTTTAAGTGATCTTTTAGATCACCCTTCCTTTTGTCTTTTTCAAATTTAGGCATCTCAAAATGATTCAAAAATGGTATCAAAAGATAACTCATATCAAAGGGATAAAAACATATGTCATCCAATTTGAACTTATCCTAATTCCCTACTTAAGTTGTAGAAACCACATCTTTCACCTATTGAAAATATTTAAAAGTGGGGACAAGTTTATAATAATTGGATACAATTTTTTGGGTATTCAAAAGTGGATTACCTTAACCCAGATAAAGTGGTGGAATGGGATATTAAGAAATAGGCATCCTATTAGTTGTTCTACCAAGAATGTTCACCCTTTGATTGGGGTTATATTTTTTATAGGTCAATTTATGTTGGTAGGAATTCAAAGGAAGATTAGGAATGCAAAACTGATTTGGAGGAAACTATGGTATAAAATAAGGAATGTTTTGTTTTATATTAAATAAGACTTCTTGGGAATGTAAAAGAACCTATTGTTGATTTGTAAGAAAATGTTGTATGAAGGGAACTTGTTATTAGTTAGGTGAAACATATTAGAAATAACATGTGATTTTAATATGCATATTTATGATAAACACACTCTCTTATTCTATAATTAATATCAATCTAATGTAATAGGGGTTTCACAAAGGCTTCTACTTTATTGGTCTTGAAGCCTTCTATAGGACTATCACCTCTTGTAGGGAATATTTTTTCTAAAAAATAATAATTTTATGTTTTAAATAAGTTATTAAATATTTTTATAAGCTTTATAACTCAAATTATTTATCTTTATCCTTTCTTAAATTGGATCTTTATACACAAGACACAAAATAGTTCTACTAGACCTTACTAATTAGGTTCATCTTGTCTTTGAGCTGACTTGTAACCTTATAATTATAATAATGATGTTATGTCAAGGTTAATTAATTTTTTGGGTAGTTTATAACCCTACATATAACCCTAAACCTTATTTATCTTTGGATCTTTATCAAGAAAACAAAACACACAGTCTTTAGCCATGTAAACAAACCTATAAACCAAAATTTAATGATATTTTATTTTATAGGATTATTTTATATCTGAAATAAATTTTTAAAAAATCAAAATTATTCTATTTTATATCCATAAAATTTTTCAAGTCATTTGGCTAACTCATTTTCTTGTAATGGTGATTATAGTGTTGCGAATAGGGGTTTTTAGACCTTGTTCTAAGACTGCAAGTTTGGGTTTTGAACATACCTATATCTCTCTCTCTACCTATCTATAAAAATAAAAATAAAACATATTTTAATTATTCAAAAAAAATTTAACCAACCTCTCTATAATCTTTTAGGTCATTTTCATGATTATATTTTGAGATATTGAGGTTTTTATATTTCTAAAACAAGGTTTTGACCTTGTTTATAGCATCGCAGTATAAATTTTACCTATACATTTCTATAAATAACTTTATTGAAATTTAAATCAAATTTTTTTAGGTCATAAAAATACTATTCAACATTCCTAAGAAATTTCATCTCATTTGAATCATTCATTTCTAAGTTATTTACTTTTTAGTCTTCTAAAACCCTCACCTTTAGACTTATTGACTATATTTTATCAATATCTTCCTATATAGAAATCAAAAACACTTGAAACTAGTTTTAAAAACTTATAAACATATATATTCATCTCTCCTAAAAAATTAATGATTTTTTGAAGGGTTAAATTTCAAGTTTTAGTTCTTTTTTGTGATCAAAACCCTAATAGGCTTGTACATAGGCCCAAAGCACTCAAAAATGGATAATTTGAATTTTTGAGATATTTTTAAAAACATATCACCTCAAAGTGGTCTTAAACACCATTATCCTTCTCTATGTATCACTTAGATACCTTAAAAAATCCTTATAATGATAAAAATATAATTTTATTGATTGTAGATGCACTTTTCAAGATTGTATCCCTTACACTATTTTTCAAATCCTCGTAGTTCAAAAAATCATCATAGAAGTGTGAATAAATATTTAAAAAATCAATATAATGTACTTACATATTCATAATTTCAAAAATCATGATAAAATCTTCTTTTATTCGTATGTCTTCTAAAGCTGATACACATTCCCCTGTAGATTATCACCAATTCTACATAATAACCTGCTTCTTCTTATCTTTCTCATTATCTTCTTATGTTTATTAGGATCATTCCTTCATGGTTATAAGCTTATTATTTTTTTATTTTATTCCTAATCTTTTTTTTTTCATGTAATAAATATCTCTCAACAACCTTAAGACTTATCAATCATGCCTAATATATCCATCCTCTTACACTGAACATACTTGATTAGGTTTAAGATAGATTTACTGTGAGTTAATCATTGAAAAACACATAATATAGATATTTACACTCTTAATACCCCTTACCAAAGGATCAAGACCTTAAAAATATACCAAAACCTTCAAGACTCTTAATAACAAATTCAAATTTTTGAATTTCTAATTTTGCTGGGAAACCTATAAATACCTCTATATGACCTAAAAATGATAAATGAAACTTGGAAATGATTTATTATTGACCAAAAATGAAATTTTAGACCCCTATATGAATAAAACAAACAAAACTAAATCATATATATAGATTCACCTACATCACATATTATTTATTATAAGTGGTATGTGGTTAACTAATAAGAACACATTATTGATTAGACAACATATTTTGGGAAACGGCCACCACTTTTTGAGGTGGATGATTATCCACCACTTGTTAAAGTGAAGTATTGGTCACCACTTAATGAATTATAGGATTGGTTTCCAATTGATATGGTGGAGTATTGATCACCACTTGCTACAATGGAGGATTGGTCACCACTTGCTAAAGTGGAGGATTGGTTTGGGTTTGTTGCATATTAGAAGAAATTATTTCTTGTGGTTGGGTATGTACAACCTACTATTATAGTTCAGGCATGTTTTCAACTTATTTTTGTGAAGTGTTTAGAATGTTTGAAGAAAGGAATTGTTGGGAAATTGGAATATTGTTTTGTTAAGTTTTGGATGATACTTATTGCATATTGAAGTACACTAGTTGAGAGTTTTCAATCACATTTTGGGAAGAATCCAATGAGGAATTCAAATCAGGGTTAGCCAATGGATCACTATTGAATATAAGAGTGTTAAATAGGTCCATAACTAATGTTTTCTTAGAAATTGGATCGGTATTGGGTGTACAATGGACTAGTAAATATAGTTTTTGTTTTGTTGGTGGAGTTTGCTCTATAAATGGGGGATTTTGGATATCAAGAGTAGTTAGGGAGTTATTCAAAGTAGCATATACTTTAATATCCTACTTTATTTTTGAGGAGATACATTGTCCTTATGAATTTGGGTCAACAAGTTGACCTTTTCCTTTGATAAATATCATAAGGGCTTGGTTATAGGCTGGTATAATAGCCTGACTTCAACTAGAAATTGTTTGATTATTTGGTGTTGTAAGGGGTGTTTCTTTAGGATATCTAACCAAATATAATAATTTATCATATGGAAATACATCTAGAAATTTAACACCAATCTCTAACAATCTTAAAAGGTTTTCATCTTTGTTATCAAAAAGGTGTTCTATAAATTGGTTTTATCCATAGTCTACATTAGATGGCCCATTTGAGAGGTATTATTGATGTTGTCCATGTTCAACACTAGGTGGTACAATTGGGAGGTATTTTTTATTTACCACATATTTGATATTTTTGACATAATATTCATACCTAAATGGATTGTAAATGACTCCCTCATCAAAATAGGGGTTATAAATAACTCCTCCATGTGTGTATTTATGCATGTTTGGATTTATAATCCTCATCTTGGAATAGGTTTGGATACTTGAAATTTGTTTTGATTTTGAATGGGGTTTTGATGGAATTAAAATGTTGGAATAAGATAGTAAATGTGAATGTTTAAAGTAACTTGATTTGTTTGTGTCAAGGAGAATATCACATTAAAATGATTCAATCCAAGTGTGTCAATGTAAATGGTTCAGTAGTAAAGGTATGTGAATCAAAATTATTTTCAAAATTGTTCATAAAGTATGTCAAATATTTTCAAGTGTTTGTGTCTCACAAAGGATGCAAGTGTTCAATGTTTATATCTTGAAAAGTGTTTGAAATCTGGTCTTGACTTTAAATTGTTTATCTTGGAAACTTGACTCTTGAATGTAGTAGAGGAATTTGATTTCCTAGGAAATTTTTAATGTAAGATGATTTCCATAGGGTGTTTTATTTGATTTTAAACTTTTACTCAGGCTCCAAACAAGTTCATTTTGGAATGTTGGTTTAATTTGAAGTTGTGTGAACTTTGGATTGAAGTTATGCCTTAGACAATGTTTGACGTTAATTGAATTAAGTTCCAAAATTTCAAAATATTTGGCCTTTGAATTTGAATTTCATTGATGAATATTGACTTTGACTTTAGTTTATACCTTTGGATTTGTTTTATACCTTTGGATTTGATGTTAAGCTTAGACTAGGATTTGACCTTAGTCTTCAATTGAATAAAAAATTGAAATTTGATTGAAATTAGGATTGGTTAAAAATGGGCATCATAATTACATGATTTATACAAGAGGAGTGTGTATTTTGATAAATTTTGGCATGGCATCTATAAGGAGTTTTTAAAAAATTGGGGTTTGAATTTGACAACATAATAGGTAGAAGGGATTGATTTTTGACTTAGAATATGGACATAGTAATGCCTTATCATGTAAGTGTAGATGGACTATGTTTAGTACTTTTTTTTTTGAACTAAATTTTGGATATATGATGATTTTAGACTCAACATCCAAGTAAACAACCTTTAAGTACACAATTTTATCTTATTGTAAAATTGATAATGCATCATAATCACTAAACCTTCAATATACTCACTTTGAGAGGATAAATTTAAGGATAATTTTTTAATAAAATTATTTAAATGTAGGTGAAATATGCACCCTCTATCAAAGTATATACATCATATGAAATATTTATGGGATGTTTCCTTTTCACTTGTGCATCATTGAATGTTTTGCAGCTAATAGGTCTTAATATAAAGTTTTCATCGGCTTTATAGATGGTCCTAATATGGGTACAAAATCCATTGAAGAAGAGATCTAGGTATTGGGATGTTCATAGGGGGATACACCCCCTATTAAAGAGGCCCTATATTCCTTAATCATGATCTCTAATGGATTATCAATTGTATTTAACCCATTTATTTCATGAAACTCTTTATGGGGAATTTCTTTCAGGCCCTAATGACACCTTCCAACCATTTATATCCCTTGTCAGATGTATGAGACTAGTATAAATGTTGGGATATTATTACCTAGTCATGATACCCTAAATACTTGTGAGAAGTAAATAGCACCCCAATCATATATCCTAAAATAAAAAAGGGTAAGGCATCACTTTTTTTGATTCATACAAATCCCACTAAGGGTAAGCAAAGAGCATATATAGGCAAATCTCCTAGGATAAAAATAAATTATTATCTTCATATTTTTGGGTCACTCAAACAAGGGGAGAACATATATGTGAAGTAACTACACAAACACACACTTCAAGAAGTGAAAAAGAAACTAAACAAGTGTGTGAAATGAAATGACTCAAAAATGAACAAGTTTTTAAACCCAAATTGAAATGTTTGTTTGTATTAGACCCAAATCAAAATATGTGAAAATAATAAAGTGATTTTTTTAATTTTTAAATCCACTTATTTGACCAAGGACATGTAATAAAGTGGTTAGAAGGTTTTAATGTGGTCTTGGGTTGACGTAGGAAGTTATCAAAATGTTTAAGGTTCAGATTTGTGACATATAGGGAATTTCTACCAAAACATATGATGTTTCTATTGATTCACAACACATTTTATCTTATATATGCAAAATAGTATGAAGATAAATAAATTATACCATTTATTTCAATTAACACATGTTCATTGATTTGAATGACATTTTCACCGAAAATAGAAAAACCATAAAAATTAGACCATAGGGCATTTCTATTGATTCCCTAGAGCATTCATACAATTTAAAATAATGTTTCTATTGATTATAATTTCATACAAAAACACAATAAAATAATAAATAGAGTATTTTCACCATTTTTTAGAATGAAACTACTAAAACATAAAGGCATTTCCACCATTTTGACTTGGAATATCTTTTTGTAAATTTTTGAATAAAAAGAGGTGAATTAGCCTAATAATTAGGTCAATTATTATAATTAAAAGAGTGATAATGGTATAATAGAGTTTATAGGGTGTGTAATATTCTCACTAAGTGTGCCATTATGTGAGAAAGGAATCCAAAGAATGTTAGTTTGATTATTTGTGAATATACATCCAAACAATTGAGTGAGACTAACACCCTATGCCTATTTACTATATTTGAAAAAGACTAATCAAATAATGAATCAAATAAAAGAAAAAATACAAAAATTTATACCTTCCTTTAAATTCTTATTTTTCTTGATAGTTTTTATAAATATGTGCTCAGCTTGTAGAACTATAGGTCTTTGGCAATGTCAAATCTATATGCGAGAAACATCTCCCCTTGTTTACACTTGATCTGGATTGAGAATTGGATTTAGAATTTTTAAGCACCTTAGGTATTTTGGTAGAGCAAGTTTAGGTTCAATAAGCTTATCTATAATAGATGAGGGACCTTCAATTTATATAATTATTGAATAAATGGGGACCATCCATCTTGATCTCCAAAAGGAGGGATAGGAACAAATCCTCACCCTCATCAATGATGGAGGTTATAAATGTAAGATTGTCCATTTAAATAAATTTGGAGTTTGGAATACATTTGGAATAAAAGTGTAATCATGACCCCTTTTGGAGTGGGTAAGAGGGTATAAGAGGGAGGAGTCTATAATAAGGTGTAAGAGAGTGTAATAAATTTCTTACACTCCTCTCCTTTCCTATTGACTTTGCCCCTATGATGTCATCAATATAATGTAATATTACCTTTTTTATTTTAGATAAATATAAGTTTCTATAAAAATGATGGAATTTTGCATTAGATAATGTTTAAGTTAATTAATCAAGTATTTAATTAACCATTAGAGGAATGTAGCATTTGTAATGTCATTTGTTCAATTATGTTATTTTAATTTCCCTAGAATAACACTAGAAAAGGGTAAAGTTTGTTGAGGGTGTACTTGATAAAATTGTTATGATGTTATGGTACATTGAACTAATTAGGAATGTGTTGTCCCCAATTTTAGATTAAATCAATAGTTTCATGGATAAATTGGTTGATTTGATTATTTTTTATTAAATTTTCATGTGATTATGTAAAATCATTCCAATTAAAATTTAGACATGGAAGTGGTGAAAACAAAGTGTCTAAAATAATAATAAAAGAAGTATAATTGTACATCAAATATTCATACAACAACTCATCAATAAAATAGCCATGAGCATGCATTTGAAATGGTTGATTAGTTAAAGAGAAGCAGAGCATCATCTCGGCTCTTTTCCTTCAACCATATACCATCATTCTCCTACACATCTTCCCACTAGGAATGGACCTTCCCTTCATGGAGGGATAGATAATGGTAGTATAAAATAAATAACTCAATTAGAACCATGTGTAGTATAAGCACTAATGCATGCAATAGTCATACAGACCATGGAAAATAATCCTCTATTTAATATGACATTATGCACATGCATATAAACAAGAAAATATAGTGGATTGACAATGTTTAAAATATAACATTACTTTGGATAAAGTTTTTTCCATTATATATTTTAGATCTCTCATGAATCTAAGTCAAATCCACACACACATACTCACTAATAATGAATCTTGGTCTCTCTTATATTACTAGATGATAGTTATAGACATTCCAAGGCTCAACCTTATATACCAATCATCCCTTATCATAAGTGAGAATACAACTATATAATCTCATAAAATAGTTCAAAATAAAATATATACATAGACTTGAAACATAAATCAACTAGTAAGTCATGGCATATTTCACTTAACCATTTACTACAAGGTTAGAACATCTATACTTTATGGAATACAACTTGATTTTCCAAAATACAATTTATCATTATCACATCCAATGAATCCAAACAACATAGATTTATTTCCATAAAATTTAACCAGCATATATTCTAATGATAATCATGCCTAATGCAAATGTTTTCATATCAACTAATTTCAAGTAAATAGGCTTAGTATCCTATTCTTTCTTGATGCATCACTTGGAATATTCAATAATAATAACAATGTGTGTGTGTAGTGTGTGCATAAGACATTACTTCACCTCATATTATTTTCAACTATAGTCATATAAATATTATCATCATATATTTATAAATAGGTACTTACATATCAAATATGTATAGGTATATCTATAGACAAATCTGCTAGTTCCACAAAGCATAAACCTATAACTACTTATGTAAATATGTATAGCTATACACCTAAAAATCCAAATATAAATATTTATGGCTATAAAAATTATAATAAAAAATAAATTTCCATAGTTACTTTATTTAGAACCTGATAATCAAGAAAAAATATAAAACTCATTAAAAATCCTTGTATACAGGTCACCTATTGAGTTTAACTAGTTGTTTTATACAATTAGTTGTCTTATTTCCATTCAACAAAGCAATGATATAATATAAAACATGACTCATATTATTTAGAGTCTAAATAAATTATCTAGGTTTAGTTTTAGTAGTGAAGATAAGTCAAATATCATAGATCACTAAAAGTAATATGAGTGAGCATCATTATTATAAGAAAATTATACAACAAAAAACAATTCCTTCCTTTCCCATTTTTCCAAATCATCATAAAAAAAATGGAAGACTACTGTTTTCACATTTTTAATGTATTAAGTCCATTTCTTCACAAATTATCTTAAGTTTATAAACCATAGTTTAATCTTAATCTTATAGGCATGTGGATGGAATGAATTCCATCCCCAAGTCCGTAAGAGTGACCTATAAATACATATAGCCAAAACAAAACCCTAAATACCATTTTTCTATTTGGTCAAGTAAGAAGATCATAAATTTCCAAGGAAATACAAGTATATGCATTCAAACAACATTTAATCCTAACCCAATTAAAAATTTTGTTCTATTTTTTTATTATAAATAGAAATTAAACATAGTCCACACACACACACACACACACACACACACACACACACACACACACACACACACACACACACACAGAGAGAGACATATACATACATATACATACATACATACATACATACATACATATATATATATATATATATATATATACACATACATATATATATATATACATATATATACATATATATACATACATACATACATATATATATATATACATACATACATATACATACATACATACATACATAAATATATGTGTGTGTGTGTGTGTGTGTGTGTGTGTGTGTGTGTGTATTAAAGCAAAATCCACAATAATTGTATATAGATTTCAAATTAAAATACACCACTTGCCTAGTTACTAGAAATGGTCATCATTTTAAATGTAGATAATGGTAGTCCTTATTCCTTTGATTAAACTCCTTTCTTCTTATCTTGTGTGTCCCATTCTTCCCATTTTTCTCTCTTCTTACTCTATTTTATTTTTCTTTTCCATGTTTTGTGTCATTCCCATTTTTATCTCTCAAAAACAATAGACATGATGTAAGCCTTAAATGTAAACACCACCAAAAGACATGGGTATAAACCTAAGTTCATTCCAATCAAAAAACATATCAAGGTCAATCCTACTACTGCCATAAGACTTAATTGACACAACATAATTAATAATCCCATAGTCTTGATCCGTTTAGGTAGCACTCATAATTCTTTTACGAGCTCATGTCAAAAGGTGATTACACTTATGACATTGAGAGGACCATTAAAGTCATTCTTGATTGATGTTGATGCCATCAGGTTCCACATATCTACCTCAATTTTTCTCAAGCCTAAACTACATGGGGAATGTGGATGTGATACATGTTGTGATTATAAGACCTTAGGTATATCACTAATCACCCAACCCTCTAGGCTCCTGCACTTTATGCTTTCACTGGTAGTTCCTTATATCTTTGGAACCATAGAGGCATTGGGGCATTATCCCCCCCAATGGTTTAGTCTTGTCGGTCTCTAGCTTTGAGCATCAAGCTTCATGGGTCCATGGAACTATAGAGGTATTGGGGTATTAACCCTAATGGATCAACCCTTCTGAGCCTTTGTGCTCTTGGGTGCTATAACTTGGCAGCTCCATTGAACTTTGGAAATTACACATGAATCTAAATCTTTAAAGGATTAAGTTTTCTAGATAATCCTCTAGGCTATTGAGTTAATTCCATGTGGCATCATCTGACCAAATTTCAAATATCTAAAAATTTAGCTATGGTAAAAGTTGAAAGAAAACTTGAATCTAAAAATCTTAAAGAAAACTCAAGAAGTGGGACCCAAGACACAAGCCTTTGTAAATTTTTTTCATGACTTTTATTCTAAAAAAGTCACAATAAAACTTTCAAAGACCTAAACATTTGAACAACTTTTTTGAAGTCTCCAGAACTTTTGTGTTTGAGCCTACGTGCAAAAGTTCTGACATCATTTGTTCTGAATACCCAAGCCTTGGTCTTTCATGAAAATTACTTTTGTGAATTTTATTTCAAATACATCTGAAGACACATGCCTTCAAAACTTTTTTTCATGATTTTTAATCTAATAAAGTCATAATAATTTATTGAAATACCTAAAATTTGGAACAATCTTTCTCTAAGTATTCAAAACTATTGTCTTCAATCCTTCATGCAAAAATTCTAACTACTCTTTTTCCATAAAGTATGAAGTCTAACCTCTTTTGAAAAAAATGCTAAGTCTTTTAATTTTGACTTAGGCCCCTTTTTATTGAAATAGTAAAACATGAATCTTCAATCAATTACATAGGCTGAAAGGTCAACCTCGAATCCACTAAGGCATAGAAGCATATGACCAAACTAAGGTTGTATCTTAGATAATATTAATAAAAAAGATATAAGATTAGTAAAACTTCATCTATTTATTAAATGATCATGTTATTAGGAAGGCATAAAATAGGCATTAATACTCAAATGTTAAGGCCAGGGGGATTATTTCATAAGACTTTCACCTAATCCATAACAACATCAAAATATTCAATTAGTTATTTCTATTGTTATTCCAACTAACAATTCAAATCTTAATTATTGTGTTCAACTCAACCTTGCACAATCTCGATTCAATAAATAAACCATGTGGAGTTAAAGGAGAGACATACCCATATAACAAAGATTTAATTAAAATAACTCACTATCTTTTTTATAAAAACCATAAGGCCCAAGATTTTTATTTACATAATAACTACTTCCCTAGGGTCTAAATATGAATATGGTTCAACATAAAGACAATAATAGTCTTTATCAATGCTGAAATAATTTTAAGCCCTTTCTATTATTACAAGTAGACTAGCTGCTAAGGCAACATCAAATATTAAATTTCATTCATGTATTACATAAGTGAGAGGTTCATCTCTTAGTTTAGTTAAGTAAATAAGTAAAAAATAGTCTTCGATGGCATTCCTCATCTACTCCCAAGCATATATTGGTGATAAGAAGGTAGGCACACTATCCAACCTTTTGTCACCATTGTATATGTCTAAATCTATTTGTCCTAATTATTCAATTAATCTCACTGTTTATCATGACTAATTCTATTTAAAATAAATATCCATTGTCCTAATTAAAAATATATTCCCATTACCTACTATATATTTCCTACATCATACTAACCTTTTTACACATCCCACACTATATTAATCCATTGATTATCTCACTAACATTCCATTAAACCATTAATCCTACTTCATTTAATAACTACTTGCCCACTTACCAATTTAAAATTCAAAATATACTACCTACCCTGACCTTATCCAACCTATTCATAGCTTCTCCTACAAACCTAATTTCTTAAACCCACCTAAAAACCCAAAATTTAATCTTTATTAATCCCTAATCAAATCTAGAGACCTCTAACTCTAGAATCTTCTCTAATTATTTAAAATTCTCTAAACGTAGAGGGTTCTTATGGATTTAAAATTAATTTTTAATCCTCTCCACCACCCTATAAATAACCAAGCAAGGGGCTTGGTTGGACTAATTATTAATACATGCAAGCTCTCATATAGCCTTCATACTATCTCATTGCAATCCATATATCCTTACATTCAAAAAGTAATTTATCCCTTTTATGTCTACTTGAAATTTTGGATCCACTATTATCTATCAATCCAACATAGAATCCAATTACCCTTGGAAAATCCATTTGAAGATCTTGAAGGGAAGACTAAAAGAAATAAGGTGATGGTAAGAGTCTCTTAATTAAGTTATGATTACTTATATATTATCTCACATTGATGTTTTTGTATATTTTGAGTTGATTTAATATGTTTAGTGCATTTAAATCTATTGTTCAAATTTTAAAATCATTCATTGGTGACCATAGTCTGATCCCTCCTTTAGACTAACTATTGTGTGTGTAAGGTGTGTTAAATTTAGCTTGAAAAATAGGTTAAGAAGAGATTGGGCTCAAAAACTTCAAAATTTTCACATTCTAGTAGAGTCACAACTTTGCTTTGCAATTAGTAATTCTGCATATATAGTTTTGTATCTTATAATTATGGTTTTGACTTAACCTCATAGACCTAACCACTAGCCATTAGCTTACCTGATAGTTGAATATCTATTTTCAAAATCAATTATACATAGTCATGATTTTTTTCCACCTACAATTTTGCTTAAACTAGTAGCAATTCTAATATAGGCTTTACCTTAAGGTTTTATTTAATTAGCATTGACAATTTTGATCTTCTTTTTGGTTTTTCTACTCCTAGACTAACATTGTCATCTTCGATGAAGAAAACAAAAAATTTACCACTTAAAAAATAACTAAGTCTTTTAGGTTAAATGAAATCACTTATTACTATCAATGATATTGATTTCTATTAGTTATTTTGCTTCTAGTAATCATGATTTTATTTTAGGTATAATCTCACTTATAAAAGATTGTAAGATGGTTCTCTGACAACTTCTTTGTTCTATGTTGAACTTTGTTTTGTTTGTAGGAATGGAGAAATTCTTATTGAATAAGGTCATTACCCCCCAAATCAGATTTTTTTTATATCCTATTTAATATCACTTATATATAACTATGGGTTTGATTATGAATAGTGATTTTGATAAACTAGAAGTGATTCTAACAATAGTTAAATAATAAGTGTTATTTTCATTAGTCTAAATTTTATCCATATTTGTAAATAGTTTAATTTTTGTAAATAGTTTATCTCCTATCATCTTATAAGTAGTTTTATAAATTGCATACATTACACACACACACACACACACACACACACACACACACACAATCACCTCTCAAAAAGAGATATTTTGATTACCATAAGCGATTTTGAAGTTCTATAAGTGATTTTGACTGTAGAAAGTAAAAATGTGTTATTTTCATATAGTTTAGCTTTTTATGTTTATTTGAAAACATTCTGGTAAATAATTCAGTCTTGTATTTATCGCTGCAAGTATTTTTAGTGCTCTTTTTGTATGACTTATATATTTTTTAAAATTTATAGACTCAATATCACATATACTAAAAATAAATTCTAATATCAAGAAGTGATTTTGAAATCTTATCTACTATTTTGACTTAAAGAATACCCTTAATTTGATAAAATTTAATATAAATTTATTTTAAAAGGAATTATTGATATTTTTTAAATTTTGTATAAAAAATCATTAATTTTTTTTATAAGTCTCAATATCACTTCTCACATTCTATGACTTTTCTTACAAGCAGTGATTTTAAATAAGCCACAAGC